>PVKP010000145.1:0-259759 GCA_004027715.1 Plecturocebus donacophilus
TGTTTTTGGTATCAGGGTAATACTGAGCTCATAGAATGAGCTTGGGAATATTCCCTCTTCCTGTATTTTTTTTGGAATAGCTTGAATAGGATTGGTATTAGTTCTTTATATGTTTAGTAGAATTCAACAGTGAAGCCATCAATCAGGTCCTGGGCTTTTCTTTACTGGGAGACTTTTTATTGTGGCTTTGATCTCATTACTTGTTATTGGTCTCTTCATGTTTTGGATTTCTTCCTGGTTCAATCTTGGTAGGTTTTATCATTTTTTATAGATTTTCCAATTTATTGGTATAGTAGCCATGAATGATCTTTTGAATTTCTGTAATATCATTTGTAATGTTTCCTTTTTCATCTCTGATTTTATTTGTCTGGGCCTTCTCTCTATTTTTCTTACACTGGCTAAAGGATTATCAATTGTGTTTATCTTTTCAAGGAATCAACTTTTTGTTTCATATATCTTTTGTATTTTTTTAAATTTCAAATTTACTTATTTCTGCTCTGATCTTACTGTTTCTTTTCTTCTACTAATTTTGGGTTCAGTTTGCTCCAGGTTTTTTAATTTTCTAAGGTGCATCATTAGGCTCTTTATTTGAAGTTTTTCTCTCTTTCTCTCTCTCTTTTGATGTAGGCACTTAGAGCTATACATTTTTTTCTTAATACTGCTTTTACTGAATTCCCTAGCTAGTAACATCCCATAGCTAATAGTATATTGTGTTTCCATTATCATTTGTTTCAAGAAAAATTTCAATTTTAATTTCTTCATTGATCCACTCGTCATTCAAGTCATAAAATCTTAGAGCTGAAAGAGACTTGATTTTTGTTAAGAGCAGTGATTCTGAAATTGAGGTTGTGATGTGTTAGTGAATTGTAAGCTCTAAATTGCAAATAATAGCTTTTAAAAAAAGATATAAAAATATCAGTATACTTCACATACTGAGAATAAGAATTGTTTTTGAGAACTTTTTCCAGTTGTGGGATATGTGTGTGTGTGGTTGTGTGTGGGTGTGGACGTCTATTGGTCCTAATGGAAACTGGTTCTTACTATAGGTTAAGAAATGAAAAAGGAACAGGAAAATGTTTATGAACTATTTATCTAGTCTTATTCCCAAATTTATAGGTGAAGAAACTAGTTGGGATATACTGAAAGGCCCACATGTCTTCTCCCTTAGTGCCGTGCTCCCATCTAGATGTGATGTGAATGTCTGTATGTGTATGTGACTATTCCACACTGATGTAGTTCTAATTTCCAAACGAAGGAAAGAAATTGCAAAGTTTATTTAGTTAATAGCATATCAATAAGTGCTCACTTCACTTCTGTTTTTTTAACCTCATCTATGATTGTCTTATTTTCCTTTTTTTCCCTGTCTTTTCTTAAATATCCTTCTAGTTTTCTAGGAAAAAAAGATATACAAAGTGAAGCTAGAGAGAGGGAGAGAAAGAAATCCAGGACCAATAAAGAGGGAGAGGGACAGACATCCAAAATCTAGGAGACAAAAGAGAGAAACATCTAGGGCCAAGGAGAAGTAGAGGCATCTCTGCCCCTATCGCTCTTGCATTCTTCAAGATCCCCTCTGCCTTTTGCACAGGCTATAGTCTTCTGGGAAGGCAGTGCTGGTGGCGAATGGGTTCATCTTCTTTCAAAGACATGGATTGGGTATTTATTAATACCTCTGTATCCTGCCTTCTGGCTCTCTGAGTCAGGACTTGGTAATGTATTGAGGAAAGTAAGCTCCTTCAGAGCTGGGTTTCTCGCCTCCCCTTCCTTCCCCTCCCTCCCCCTGCCCTTCCCTCCTTCATTTCCTTCTTTTTTTTTGGAGACCGAGTTTTACCCTTGTTGCCCAGGCTAGAGTGCAATGGCACCATCTCAGCTCACTGTAACCTCCACCTTCCGGGTTCAAGAGAGTCTCCTGCCTCAGCCTCCTGAGTAGCTGGGATTACAGGCACTTGCCACCATGCCCAGCCAATTTTTTGCATTTTTAGTAGATACGGGGTTTTATTATGTTGGCCAGACTGGTCTCAAACTCCTGGCCTCAGGTGATCCACCCACCTTGGCCTCCTAAAGTCCTGGGATTACAGCTGTGAGCCACTGTGGAAAGTAGGGCTTATTTCATACTCTCCTTTGTAGTCCCTTAGTAATCATTTACTTAGAAAACTCTCCTAATTAATACACTGAGCTTTTGAGCTATTGTTCCTGTTATACAGTTACATTCCTACTAATACAAATAAGAAATCTGTAGCCTTAAAGACAGGATAGAGCTAAAAAGAGACTTAATTTTGGAAAATTTTTAAGGGGCTTGATAAAATGATCCAAGGCTTTAAAAAAAGAGGTTTTTTTTATACACACAACACACATATACACTAAATAGATATACACCTTAGATTAAATGTTTTAAAAAATGTCATTAGGAAGATATTCTTGAAATGATTTAATAGCATTTTTAAAATTATTGCTTTTAATCGTTTAAAATACTGTTATATAATTTGTTAGGTGTTAGCAAGTGAATTTATTAGATGTTAGATAGCAATGGAAGAGAATCCACTGAATGCCACTCATTTTTCCTAAGAGTGGCTGTTTGAACCTGATAATTTCATCAATAAGTTAAGAGCTTTAAACTTACTTGGGACTGGCCAGGTGGGGTGGCTCACGCCTGTAATCCCAGCACTTTGGGAGGCTGAGGCGGGAGGATCACGAGGTCAAGAGATCGAGACCATCCTGGCCAACATGGTGAAACCCCATCTCTACTAAAATACAAAAACATTAGCTGGATATGGTGGCACGCGCCTGTAATCCCAGCTATTTAGGAGTCTGAGGCAGGAGAATTGCTTGAACCCGGGAGGCAGAGGTTGCAGTGAACCGAGGTCGCACCACTGCATTCCAGCCTGGTGCCTGGTGACAGAGTGAGACTCTGTCTCAAAAAACAAACAAAAAAACCAAAAAAAAAAAAAAAACCTTACTTGGGGCTGACTGGGCAAAGGATAAAAAGAAACCCCTAAGATTAGGTTCTCTTTTATGCAAGGAATTAGAGAGAAATGAAATTATTAACCTGGCACAAGTTGTCCTTTCATTAAAATGTTTCCTAAAGTTCTGATGACTGGAGGGGATATATGAAAAACAAGAGGAGGATGCTCTGCCTATGGAGTAGCCATTCTTTTATTCCTTTCTTAATGAACTTGCTTTCACTTTTCTTTAAAAAAAGAAGCATATTAACTTATGAGTCGAATGTGAAAGCTCTTTTTCTTAATAGTTAATATCTATCATTTATTGAATGCCTACTATATATATAAATAATTCTTTTCATATAAGGACAACCTCAGTTTTTAAAAACACCCAAGATTGTACTGCTAGAAAGTGATAGGGCCCAAATTTGAACCTATTAAGCCTAGAGCCTTATGTTCTTTCTAGCCTACTACTTAGGGTCGTGATGTTTAAAATTTTTAGTATTTTTTTTTTAGTAACTCTTTTTCTGCTTTTATGTAGCTATAGAGAAAAATTTTACTTCCTTTTTGAAAACTCAATTAGAGTATATGGGTGTTATACATTTTTTAGGAGTTCATAATTCATATTTTGATACTTGATTAGAGCCTCTACAAAATTACTATGATGTAATGAATAACTACACGGCTAAAATTGAGGGTATTTGTGAAATGGCTTTTTGGCCAGGATATGTTGAATCCACATGAACACTAGGTGGCACTCTTCCATCATTGGACACCTCTAGGGAAAGCTATCCTTTATGGATTTTATTAGTTGCTTATTAATTTTAATCATATTGATGTGGCATTCGAATGCTATTCATCTAGAAATCACAGATGTACACAGTATCACAGATTATTTCTCTTAAAGTCAAAGACACACATTATTCCTTTCCTAAATTAGAAAACTTTAGGGTAAATGATGAAACTAATACTTGGGATTAAGCTTGAAAAAGCTTGAAAATGTGGACTTTAAAAAATTTTTGGAATCTGTTACTTTACCAAAATATCCTTTAACTTATTTAAAAAACATAAACAGGAAACTGCAAAATAAAAATAATATTTGAATTACATGAGATAATATAGGCAAATGCATTCCAAAGAAAACACTGTCCTAATATCTTCTTCAGATAGACTGTCTAATGATCACTGCTTCTAATACTTGAGGATGTAGTCACGACTTTTACCACTTTTGTAATGTTACATTCGTGGTTACAGCCACTTAAATCTGTATCACTTTACTGTAAACACAGTATTTTCTCCATTGACTAATATCCGAAAAGACTCATTCTTTCTCTCATGAGGAAAATGCTGTCAGAATCAGTAGCCAACAGTAGCTAATGGGGAATAGTCATAATTTGCAATGCATGTAAATCTCTATGTATATTTAGCATCTGCAGCATTTGGTATATGACATACAGGAAAAAATGGAAACAATTTGGTTTGCATATTTTGCATAGAGCTACTTTTCTCTATCTCTGCAACCAGGGCTGCTATATACTACATATAGGACGTTGTACAATTATGAGTCAGTTGCTGATATTCTTATTTATTACATATTTTTCTAATAGGTAGCAATAAGATGTTCTGAGGAAGGCACTTTTTCTGTTTGCACAAGAGTACTAGATGGATTCAAAAATAGTCTTTTCAGATTTCTTAGTAATGATCCTGCTCGTCTATGCCATTGACTCTTATTCTTGAAAGAAAAAAGAATACGAGAGGAGGGAGCACAGGAGAGAGAAGGTGATATAAAAATACCATTCCAGGATGCATCTAATTTACTACAAATGTTAGGCAGGTTTAGGGTCTCCACAATGGATGGATGCCATAGGATGCCATCCTACTTTCATACTTCACCTTCAAATCATACTGGCTTTGTTGTTTGTTAAACTTGCCAAGGTCCATCTTCCTCCCAAAACTTTATATTTTTTGTCTACCTGGAATGTTTTTTTTCACCCCAGGTTTCTGCATGACTGGCTTTTCCTCATCCTCTTTTGACATCTCAGATTGAGTGTAGTTGTTTATTCTAGTTGAAGGGGTACTCCCTAGTTCACTGCCCCTAATAATTGGCATGTTTACTTATTTATTCTATTGTTTTTGTAACACTATTTATTTACTTATATTTTTATAGATGGGCTCTCACTGTGTCGCTCAGGCCGTAGTGCGGTGGTACAGTCTTAACTCCAACTCCTGGGCTCAAGTGATCTTCCTGCCTCAGCTTCCTGAGAAGCAGCAATTACAGGCATGGGCTATCATGCCTGGCTATAACATATTATTACAAGAATTATATATATTTTTTTATTTTTACATTCTATAAGGGCAGACAGAAAATTAGTAAGCTCCATATCAACAGGGCCTTGTCTGTCTTCTGTCTTGAATATTCCCCATGTCTATTGCATTACCTGGCAAAGAGAGCCATTCAATATGTTGAATGAATGAAAGCATGAATAAATTCAACTTTTAAGGCATAACATTTCAATTCATGATAGCCAGTAGAATTCTGCTTTTCAAATTTATCCATTCAACAAATACTTAATAGATATCTACTATATGCAGTGCATATATCTTGTCCCTTGGGATGCATCCATGAATCAGACAAAAATCTCTGCCCTAAAAGGGCTTGCATTCTATTGGGGCAGATATGCAATAAGCAATAAACATATTAAGTATAGTATAAATTATATTTGAAGGTAAATAAGTGCTATGGGAAAAAATGAACAGGGTAGTGAATGTTGGGAGTATTGATAGTGGCGTTGAATATAATTTAAAGGGAGGTGACCAGAGTTAGTCTTGTGGAGAAGAAGCTGATACCTGAGCAAAGTGTTGAGGGTAAGAAAGGATAAGCCATATAAATATTGGAGAAAAGTATTCCAGGAAATAGGACAGTCAGTGGACAGATTCTTAGGTGGGAGCATGCCATGTGTTCAAGAAACAGTGTGGCTAAGGCAAAGTAAGCAAGAGTGACAGCTGCGGGAGATTATGTCATTTGGATCACTGGAGGCCAGATCTTAGAGGGCTTTGTGGGCATTTCTGCAGAAATTGATGAGCTGAACCTAAATTTGATATGGAAATGTGAAGGGCCCAGATTAGCCAAGATGTTTTGAAAAAGCATGACAAAACTAGAAGACTTAAAATTTCTGGTTTCAAAACTTAGTGTAAAGCTACAGTAATCAAGACAATGTGGGCCAGACTCAGTGGCTCATGCGTGTAATCCCAGCACTTTGGGAGGCTGAGGCAGGTGGATCACTTTGAGGTCAGGAGTTTGAGACCAGCCTGGCAAACACGGTGAAACCTTGTCTCTACTAAAAATACAAAAAAAAATTGCCGGGCATGGTGACATGCACCTGGAGTCCCAGCTACTTGAGAAGCTGAGGCAGGAGAATCACTTGAACTCAAGAGGCAGAGGTTGCAGTGAGCCAAGATTGCATCATTGCCCTCCAGCCTGGACAACAAGAGCAAAACTCCATCTCAGAAAAAAAGGGCAACGTAATGGTATATAGGGATAGACATATAGATTAGTGGAACAGAATTGAGAGTCTAGAAATAAACGCTTCATGGCAAATTGATTTTTGACAAAAATGCTAACACCGTTCAATGAGGAAAGAGTAGTCTTTTCAACAGATGGTGCTAGGGCAATTAGATATCTACATATAGAAAGATAAATTTAGACTAATCTCACATCATGCATGAAAAGGAATTCAAAATGGATCATAGATCTAAATGGAAGGGCTAAAACTATAAAGCTCTGAGAAGAAAGTATAGAAATATATCTCTGTATCCTTGGGTCAGGTGAAGCCTTCTTAGATATGACACCAAAACACAAGTAACCAAAGGTTCCCATTTCCTCCCAAACAAAAATGGTGTGGAACTGGCATTGTGAGACAGGAAGGACCTATGTCCCAAAGGATCATTCTGGGTCCTAGCTGGACACAGATATATATATTTGTATTAGTCCATTTTCACACTGCTGTAAAGGTACTACTTGAGACTGGGTAATTTATAAAGAAAAGAAGTTTAAGAAGTTTAATCGACTCACAGTTCCACATGTCTGCGGAGGCCTCAGGAAACTTAACAATCATGCCAGAAGGCAAAGGGGAAGCAGGCACCTTTTTCACAAGGTGGAAGGAGAGAGAGAACATGCAGGGGAAACTTTTACTCTTGAAACCATTAGATCTCATGAGCCCTCCCTCACTCAGAGGGGCAACTGCCCCCATGATTCAATCTTTTCCCACCCGGTCCCTTTCTCAACATGTGGGGATTACAATTCGAAATGAGGTATGGGTAGGGATACAGAGCCAAACCATATTATTCCACCCCTGGCTTCTCCTAAATCTCATGTCCTTTACACATTTCAAAACCAATCATGCTTTCCCAGTTGTCCCCCAGAACCTTAACTTATTCCAGCATTAACTCAAAAGTTAAAGTCCAAAGTCTCATTTGAGACAATGCAAGTCTTCTTCACCTGTGAGCCTTTAAAATCAAAAGTAAGTTAGTTACTTCTATATCTTAGAAGTGGGGGCACAGGCATTGAGTAAATGTTCCCATTCCAAATGGGAGAAATTGGCCAAAACAAAGGGACCATAGGCCCTATGCAAGTCCAAAACCTTGCAGGGCACTCGTTAAAGTTTTGGTTTTTTTTTTTTTAACTCATTAAATCTTAAATCTCCAAAATGATCTCCTTTGATTCCATGTCTCATATCCAGGGCATACTGATGCAAGGGATGGACTCCCAAGGCATTGGGCAGCTTCTTCCCTGTGGCTCTGTAGGGGACAGCCCCCATTGCTGCTTTTACAGGTTGCAATTGAGTGCCTGTGACTTTTCCAGGCACATGGTGCAAGCTGTCAGTGGATCTACTATTCTGGGGTCTTGAGGACATTGGCCCTCTTCTCACAGCTCCACCAGGCAGTGCCCCTGTGGGGACTCTGTGTGGGGGCTTTGACCCCACATTTCCTCTCTTCATTTCTTCAGTAGAGGCTCTCCATGAGGGCTTTTCCCCTGCAGCAGACTTTTGTCTGGACATCCATGTGTTTTCATACATTCTCTGAAATCTAGGTGGAGGTTCCCAAAGCTCAACTCTTATCTTTTGCATAGCTGGAAGCCCAACACCACGTGTAAGCCACCAAGGCTTGGGTCTTGCACCCTTTAAAGCAATGGCCCGAGTCATACCTTGACCCCTTTTAGCCTTGGCTGGAGCTGGAGTGGCTGAGACTCAGAGCGCCATGCCTCAGAGCCACACAGAACAGTGGGGCCCCAGGCCCTGCCCACAAAGCCATTTTTCTCTCCTAGGACTCCAGGCCTGTGATAGGAGGGGCTGCCATGAAGATCTCTGACATACTGTGGAGACATTTTCCCCGTTATCTTGGCTGTTAACATTGAGCTCCTCATTTTTTATGCAAATTTATTCAGCTGGCTTGAATTCTTCCCTAGAAAATGTGTTTTTCTTTTCTACCACATGGTCAGTCTGCAAATTTTCCAAACCTTTATTCTCTGCTTCTTTTTTTAAACATAAGTTCCAATTTCAAACCATCTCTTTTTGAACAAATCTGACTGAATGCTTTCACAAAATGCCAGGTCACCTCTTGAATGCTTTTCTGCTTTTAAATTTCTTCTGCCACTACCCTAAATCATCTCTCTCAAGTTCAAAATTCCACAGATCTCTAGGGCAGAGGCAAAATGCCACTAGTCTCTTTGCTAAAGCATAGCATGAGTGACATGTAGTCCACTTTCCGATAAGTTCCTCATCTTCATCTGAGACCACCTCAGCCTGGACTTGATAGTCCATATCACTATCAGCATTTCAGTCAAAACCATTCAACAAGTCTCCAGGAAGTTCACAACTTTCCCACATCTTCTTGTCTTCTTCTGATCCTTCCAAACTTTTCCAGCCACTGCCTGTTACCAAGTTCCAAAGATGCTTCCATATTGTCAGGGTATTTTGATAGCAGTACCCAACTCTGCTGGTACCAATTCTCTGAATTAGTCTATTTTCACAATGCTTTAAAGAATACCTGAAACTCAGTAATTTATGAAGGAAAAGATTTAACTGACTCACGGTTCTGCATGGCTGGGGAGGCCTCAGGAAAGTTAACAATCATGGCAGAAGGCAAAGGGGAAGCAGACACCTTCTTCACAAGGTGGCAGGAGAGAGAGAGTGCAGGGGAAACTGCCACTTTTGAAACCATCAGATCTCCTGAGAACTTGCTATCACAAGAACAGCATGGGGGAAACTGCCCCTGTGATCCAATCACCTGCCACCAGGTACCTCTTTTGACACGTGGGGATTATAATTCAAGATGAGATTTGGCTGGGGACCCAGAGCTGAAACATGTCAATACTCAAATGGGATAACTGAAGAGTTTACTAAAGGTACTAGTTACAAAGTTATGGGCAGAGTTAAGAGAAACTAAAAAGGGATGGTACAGGAAGCAGAAGTAGGGATTAGTGACAACATGGAGCCTTTACTATTTCTTGATCTATCAGGGAAAAGGGAGAGAATTACCAGAGAGCAGCTGTAATGGAAAGGCTGTCTGACATGGGCTGTGGTCTTCATTGCAGAGGAGAAACTTAACCAATGTGAGGAGGAGGAGGAAGTAGAATAAGCCTCTTTGTTCTTTCTTTGATTTGTAGCCACTTGCTCCTACTGGCCAAACCCATGTAAAAGTCCAAGGGCAAGGGAGTGCTTTGATGAAGTTCATGCAGGTCAGCTGACCAGGCTTAGAACAGGATGGAGAGAGCAGAGTGAAGGTCTGGAGGGACAAACGGAAAATGTCTAGCACATCCACTTTAGGCTGAGTGGTACAGTAGCTATGGGATAAAGGAATAACAAGACTTGGCTCAGTGTCCTTGTGACCTTGACAACAGTTGTTAGTTTGGAAAAACTCAAAGATAGCATTTATATTGTTATTTTCTGTGTTATCAGATGATTTCTAGCTCAATAATAAAGTCAGTTTTCTAACTGAGTATTAAGTGAGAAGTTTATAATTGCTTAAATATTTTCATGCCACTATAGTTAGATGCAGAATTTATTGATTAAGAGCCATCTCTCTTTTTGGAATGCGGTTCAGTTAATTGCTGGCAAGTGATCTCTGATGAATAACGCTTGTCCTGAAGTTACTTACTACTTTATCAAGTATATTCTTTTAAGATGCTAGTCAGAGAAGCCATATTTACCCAAAAAACTAAGAAAATATGTCCTCTTTGAGAATCTTTCTGGAAACGTAAGTAAACAGACTTACAAATATTAGAGTTTTGGGGGGAGTTGTTTGAATATGGAAGAGTGTATTTTTGCCATTTTATCAAGATCTATTGCTGTGCACATTTATTTACTCCTTTAGATCTTTATTTTGTTAAGTATTTATTTGAGTATTTTAAGGTCCCAGAACTAGGAAAACCACATTGGAGTTTCCATAGAAATAAATGATATAGCTTCTGTCTGAGAATTTCATAATTTTACTAGAGAATTTTTTTCCTCCTTTCCGTTTAGAGCATTTATTTATTTTAGAAATTTATTAAAATTTAAATTTTTTGTTGTTGTTGTTGTTTATTGTACTTGAAGCTCTGGGGTACATGTGCACATCCTGTAGGGTTGTTGCGTAGGTATGCACATGCTATGGTGGTTTGCAGTCTCTGTCTCCACGTCGCCTACGTCAGACATTTCTCCCAGTGTTTTCCCTCCCCAGCCTCTCCACCCACCACTGTTCCTCCCCTTGACCCCCACCCCCCAACCTACCCTAGTGTGTGATGTTCCACTCCCTGTGCCCACGTGTTCTCATTGTTCAACACCTGCCTATGAGTGAGAACATGTGGTGTTTGGCTTTCTGTTTCTGTATTGGTTTGCTGAGAATGATGGTTTCCAGATTAATCCATGTCCCTACAAAGGATACAAACTCGTTTTTTATGGCTGCATAGTATTCCATGGTGTATATGTGCCACATTTTCTTTGTCCAGTCTATCATTGATGGGCATTTGGGTTGGTTCCAGGTCTTTGCTATTGTAAACGGCACCACAGTGAACATACATGTGCATGTGTCTTTATAACAGAACTATTTATAATCCTTTGGGTATATACCTAGTAATGAGATTGCTGGTCAAAAGGAATTTCTATTTCTAAATCCTTGAGGAATTGCCGCACTATATTCCTCAATGGTTGAACTACTTTACACTCCCACCAACAGTGTAAAAGTGTTCCTTTTTCTCCACATCCTCTCCAGCTTCTGTTGTCTCCAGATTTTTTAATGATTGCCATTCTAACTGGCATGAGATGGTATCTCAGTGTGGTTTTGATTTGCATTTCTCTAATGACAGTGATGTTGAGCATTTTTTATATGTTTGTTGGTCACATAAATGTCTTCTTTTCAAAAATGTCTGTCCATATCCTTTGCCCACTTTTTGATGGAGTTGTTTGTTTTTTTTTTCTTGTAAATCTGCTTTACTTCTTTGTAGATTCTGAATATTAGCCCTTTGTCAGATGGGTGGATTGCAAAAATTTTTTCCCAGTCTGTTGGTTGCTAGTTCACTTAAATGATTGTTTCTTTTGCTGTGCAGAAACTCTGAAGTTTAATTAGATCCCATTTGTCTATTTTGGCTTTTGTTGCCAATGCTTTTGGTGTTTTAGTCATGAAGTCCTTGCCTATGCCTATGACCTGAATGGTATTGCCTAGGTTTTCTTTTAGGGTTTTTATGGTGTTAGGTCTTATGCTTAAATCTTTAATCCATCTGGAGTTAATTTTAGTGTAAGGTGTCAGGAAGGGGTCCAATTTTAGCTTTCTGCACATGGCTAGCAAGTTTTCCTGACACTATTTGTTGAACAGAGAATCCTTTCCCCATTGCCTGTTTTTGTCAGTTTTGTCAAAGATCAGATGGTTGTAGATGTGTGGTGTTGCTTCCGAGACCTCTGTTCTGTTCCATTGGTCTATATCTCTGTTTTGGTACTAGTACCATGCTGTTTTGATTACTGTAGCCTTGTAGTATAATATGAAGTCAGGTAGCGTGATGCCTCCACCTTTGTTCTTTTTGCTTACGATTGTTTTGGCTATGCGGGCTCTCTTTTGGTTCCGTATGAAGTTTAAAGTGTTTTTTTCCAGTTCTGTGAAGAAGGTCGATGGTAGCTTGATGGGGATAGTGTTGAATTTGTAAATTACTTTGGGCAGTATGGCCATTTTCACAATATTGATTCTTCCTAACCATGAGCATCGGATGTTTTTCCATCTGTTTGTGTCCTCTCATATTTCCTTGAGCAGTGATTTGTAGTTCTCCTTGAAGAGATCTTTTACATCCTTTGTTAGTTGTATTCCTAGGTATTTTATTCTCTTTGTAGCAATTGTGAATGGGAGTTCACTCATGATTTGGCTCTCTGTCTGTTACTGGTGTATAGGAATGCTTGTAATTTCTGCACATTGATTTTGTATCCTGAGACTTTGCTGAAGTTGCTTATCAGCTTAAGGAGGTTTTGGGATGAGATGATAGGGTCTTCTAAATATACAATCATGTCATCTGCAAATAGAGACAGTTTGGCTTTCTCTTTTCCTAACTGAATACTCTTTATTTCTTTTTCTTGCCTAATTGCTCTAGCTAGAACTTCCAATACTATATTGAATAGGATTGGTGAGAGAGGGCATCCTTGCCTAGTGCCAGATTTCAAAGGAAATGCTTCCAGTTTTTGCCCATTCAGTATGATATTGGCTGTGGGTTTGTCATAAATAGCTTTTATTATTTTGAGATACGTTCCATCGATACCTAGTTTATTGAGGGTTTTTAGCATAAAGGGCTTTTGAATTTTGTGGAAGGCCGAAGGCAAAATTTTAATTATGTGTTTAAATAAATATTTTAGTATGAATAGTAAAAAATCTGATAATCTAATATTTAAATTTTTACTTTTAGGTGAGTACAATACTAGAATGCACAGTGAAACCTAAACTCAAAAAAGTTTTATTGTTATAATCAATATGAAAAATATATATGATGAAAGGCTTTTACAAATGTCATAGTATGTCTCTTATTTTACATATATTTTCTCTTGAGTTATCAGCATGGTTTAAATGTGTCTTTGGACAATTATGGGAAAAATAAAAGTATCTTAAAAACTACTCATCTACGTTATAGTTTGTGGATATATCAAAAACATAATTAAACATACAACTTCTACCATTTGTAAATCAATTATTAACATAAAGAAGAACCCCAAATTTACCCTAACCAGAGCAGATGGCAAATCCAGAATTAGCAATGAAACTCCTAGATTCCCCTTTTCCTTTTGCTTTTATTTGCTTATTGTAATGAAGGACCTTTGGGGTGGGAGTATTTTTACTAACACATATAATGGGAAATCCTGCTTAATAGTCCATGACAAAGAACCCATCTTTGACTTATTTTTTTCATTCTGCTTTCTGTGGTAGACCTAAGAATGTACTTCACATTCTTAGTACCTCTAACTACAGGCAACTTAAATGACTGAGGGTCCTAGCTGCTGTTCTCTGAAATTCACTGCTGCTTTTGTGCTGAGCACTTGCTTTCCAAAGGCTGCTCCCAGCCAGTGATTGAGAGGAGCAGGAATACTAAAGATGGCTCCTCCCTATCCTTAGGAGTCACCTGGTCCTAGCACTTCTTGATAGGCTTACTAAGCCTTCTTTTTAGGGTATAGCAATCCAGGATGCTTCCACCTAACATTCCTTGCCTCTCTCCACCACTGTGTCAATTTTGCATTGTTTCTGTCGGCTTTTCTAGTCTTTTTGGCTCCCTCCTCATTTTCTATTACAGGAATTTTCCTTAATGCAATTCTTGCTTGTTCAATCTTGTCTTCGCATTTATTTCTCAGAGGTCCTAGACTAACACATTATTTCTATAAAAATGCTATCATATGAAATTACTAAGGAGAGAAAAGATGTTTGCTGTAATTTTAATGACAGTATTCTGATATTACTAGATTCTGAAATTTAGGAAAGTCAAAACTTCATGTAATTGAGAGCTATCCTCAGAAATTTATTCTTATATTAGTTTATTAATCGTATGTAACCTTGCTTTCAGAAGGACTGAATTGTTACAATAGTAAAATCAGGAGCTCATGCTCTCAGAAAATGTTAATTCACTCAGGATGATTAGATGGCTGTAAAGTAATAAGCAATCCATAGTCATCTTTGAGCTATCTAAGGATATTTAGTGATAAATTAAGAGGAAATATTTCTGAGTATGTGTTGATAACTGATATTTTGTTGAAAAGCAGAAAAAATCAATATAATAGGTTGAAATAAATTTGTTTCTTGCCAATTGGGAATTCTTGCTTTCATTTTGTGTAACTTATAGAAGAGTGCTTGTTTATATGTTAGTGCTAAAATTCTTCTGTCTTTCTTTGCAGAATCATAGTGAAAGGTTCGTTTTCATTGCAGAGTGGTATGATCCAAATGCTTCACTTCTTCGACGTTATGAGCTTTTATTTTACCCAGGGGATGGATCTGTTGAAATGGTAAATTAGCCTTTCTTTGTTTGAATGTTGGCAAAGGGGTTGAATGTGGGATAGGGAGAGGAATAGCATTGCCTTTTATATAATTGCTTTTTAAAAACACATTTATATGTATGTGTGTGTGTATATATATATGGAAATTCTTTTTTAAAATATTCGTTGTAATTCCAATATAAGGAGCTAACTTGTGCCTTTATTTTTAATGTCAAGAACAGGAATTTTTTCTGTTAGAAGACTGAAGTGTGGGCCGGGCGTGGTGGCTCATGCCTGTAATTCCAGCCCTTTGGGAGGCTGAGGTGGGTGGATTACTTGAGGTCAGGAGTTCGAGACCAGCCTGGCCAACATGGTGAAACCCCATCTCTACTAAAAATACAAAAAATTAGCTGTGTGTGGTGACGTGTGCCTATAATCCCAGCTACTTGGGAAGCTGAGGCAAGAGAATCGCTTGGACTCGGGAGGTGGAGGTTGCAGTGAGCTGAGATCACACTACTGCACCCCAGCCTGGGTGACAGAATGAAATTCTGTTTCAAAAAAAAAAGACTGAAGTGGGATTATTCATGTTTTGGATAAGGAATAACCAATAAGTGATTATAAATAAGGATTATCAAGGTCATAAATATGTCCTCATTATTGAAAGCTGTTATTGCTACAAAAAGTCAAATTAAAGAGGATCAAGCTAAGAGGGTTTTGTTTATTTCCTTGTTTCCCATCATTGGGAACACTTTTAACAAGTGGATCTTTTCGGTATTGGGATTTTGTGTATACAAGAAAGCAGAAATTTGGGAGTATGACTCTTTCTTTAGCATTTTGTAAGGACTACTTTACTGAAATGATTTGGTAATAAACAAATCTTTCTATTCAGGTTTTAAAAAGTATTAAATTTGTAATAAGAAGCTTTTATGTTATTACAGGATTGGATTTGGAAATATGGAAGTTATTAAAAATTATGATTTATATTTATAACAAAAAAACAGAATATAACCTATATTTGATAAGACAGGATTAATTCTACCTTATGATAAGGTGAACTTTCCTTATTAATAATTTTTTTTTGTTCATTATATTGTTGTGTCTGGTTCTAGCATGATGTAAAGAATCATCGCACCTTTTTAAAGCGGACCAAATATGATAACCTGCACTTGGAAGATTTATTTATAGGCAACAAAGTGAATGTCTTTTCTCGACAATTGGTATTAATTGACTATGGGGATCAATATACAGCTCGCCAGCTGGGAAGTAGGAAAGAAAAGTAAGAAAATAATTATATAATCTTTTTCCATTTTCTGACTTTAGGCCCAAAGTCAAGCAGAATTAAGACTGGAAGTGTTTAACCATATGAGGACAGATAGGACCTGGAAAATGGTTGTCTTTATTCTTTTTCTTTTTTTTTTTTTTAAATTGAAAAAAATAATTGATAATATCATGGTTGTTCATGTCTCATCTGACTTAATTCATATTTATGTCTCCTGTGACACTTAGCACATCTCCTTCCATAATGCAGGTACCTTCTCTGTATTAGTTGAATGAACTAATGAATCACAATTTAAAATCTATTATTTATTCTTTCCTTTTTCCATTTTCTCCCTGTTTTCAAATGATGATCTTTGATATAGTTGACCAGGAAGTTTTTGTCTAGATTATTTGTAACTAATGCTGTCTGTTCTTGAGCTTTGTTAACAGACATATATATCTAATAAATGTTGATCAGCTGATCAATTGAAAAATGACAATAACTCGTTGTAAAAAGGAAAAAGGAAAGAAACTGTATAAAGAAATTGTGCTACAGGGAGACTGATCTGTCTTGTTCATAACTGTATCCCTAAAAACTTACAGTGATACCTCAAACAGTAAATTATTCACAGAGTGTGACCCACAAAAGTTTGTTAAATGAGTGAATAAATTGATATCATCAAAATGTCTGGAGGTACGGTATGTCGAAGGAAGAGTTTCTCACTGGCTGGCATCCCGGCCTCCTCCTCTTCCTCCCACTGCATATGGCTCTTTCTGTGAAAGAGAAACTGTAGCATGATGCCTCCACCTGTGTCTCTGTTCTTCTCTCTGTTGTTTGTCAAAGCTGCATTCATCATGCATTTTCCCAGTTTTGACTTAGAAGAGATACAGTCATCTGTAAAAGGGGCTAAAAAAAAAAATAGAAGAGAGAACAATTTGGAGATGGAATTGAAAGTTAGACTTACAGAAAACTAAGACTTTTGATAATGTTTTTCTTCCGAATATTGATTTTCAGTATTAGCACAATGGCATTTTAATTTTCAGTCTTTATATTTATGAATTTCAATTTTCCGAGACTAGAATTAATTATATTTGAAATGAAATTTTAATTCCTTTGTCATCTTTCTTGGCTCTGATTTCTGTAGCTTATATTTTATATGGTTTGGGGAGATTTTTTTTTCTTGCAGAATGATTGGTACTGTAATGAAAATAGGGATTATTAGTAAAAGTTAAGACTGTATGTATAAAAGGCTCCAAAAATGATTTAATTCAATAGGGAAAACAAGTCAATCAAACCATTTTTTGAAATCTACTATTCAAATGATTAACTGATTGCATAACATCTGAGTCACTCTCATAGTAACATGGTATCTCTTTCTGTGACTTCCATAGTCTTTCTGTACAAGCGCTTTATAATTCTTGAGGTGATTGGATTCTCAGTATGAGTGTTAGTATACAAATGATGGTGGATCAGAGGGGCGGTGAATGCCTCATAAAAAAGGAAGACCAAAGACTCCCTTTGAAATAGGACAAAAGTTTCAGATATTAAATAGGGATCTTTTAATGTTATGAGATCTTGTGTAAAAGTCTATGGGATTAAGGAAATGCCAACCATAATTCCTTTATTTAAAACTAATAAATATATGTAGCATTCATTTGTGGAGCACATACTATATGCCAGTCATTACAGTATGCACTTTACATACACCTCAGTTCAAGACTACTTTATTTTATTATTATTATTTTTGAGGCAGGTTCTGCTGGCTCTGTCACTCAGGCTGAAGTGAAGTGACATGATCATAGCTCACTGTAGCCTTGACTTCCCAGGCTCAAGTGATCCTCCCAGGTCAGTCTCCTGGATAGGTGGATCTACAGCCATGCACCACTATGCTTGGCTAACTTTTTGGTATTTTGGTAGAGATGAGGTTTCACCATCTTGCTTACACTGGAGGGCTACTTTATTTATTTAAACTAGCAAAATAAGTGACTTAGGGAGGCAGGGTTAAGAGTCTGACCTAATAAAAATAAAATTGTAGCCATTAAAATTATAATTTATATATTTTAATTCTGATTTGACAGAAGTGAATGTTGTTAAATCTGTTTTATAGACTTGGTAAGTAACTTGTTCATAGTCACACAGCTAGAAAGTAAAGGAAAACCATGTTTTTTTCTCTAAAATTCATTCTCTTTCTACTAAACCTCTAATTAATAGGACAAATGCTGTTGAATAGGAACAGAAGAATTCTATTTTAATATAAAGACAAATTTGAAGTATTTGGGCTTCATATAGTTAATGAAAATATATACAGTATATATTTTATTAACTCAAATTGATTCACCATTTTCTCTTCTTATTCTTTCTTAACTCCATATGGGCTAGAAAATCCAGCAGCTATTTGGGTTATTTAAATAAATTTCTTCAAAACCCAAGAGTTTCAAAAATGTATTGTTTTATTTAAATGACAAAAAGGAAGGATATGGAAATATATGTGTATGTCTATCAGCATTCTACAGAAACACCTTCTGTATAATAACTGATTTAGTCTAGTTCTCAGTTTTGTGTAGTGTTGAGGAAAATTTATGAACTAATTACATTTTAAAATCTTTTCTTTCTGTAATAAAGCTGGTAGTGAAGAGGATGAGTGAAATCGATCCCATGGAGCTTATCAGCTAACTGGGGAGCAGTTATCCAGATAATTTAATATAATTCACTGTAACTCATGACCTAGCTTCAGCTTTCCAATTCCCTTTGACCGTAGAAATCTGACATTTGGTTCACATTTCTATCATCTCTAAATAAAGATCCTCTAATCAAATGGATAAAGGTTACAAGTTATCAATGAGTCAGTCTTTGATTTTAATTTTAGCTAGTAATCAATTGATGCTTTATGACTCTGTTGTTTAGATGTAGAGACACAACACAGTTTGTGTCTTTCTAAAAATTTACTATCTTAAACCAGAAATAATTAAAAAGTTTTCATATGAAGAGTCTATATATGTATGTATGTGTGTGTGTGCATGAGTGATAGAGGAATTTTATATGAATAGGAAGCAATTCCCCATGTGATAAATGAAGTACTAAATGTTTACTTTGATAGCTTTATAGCTATAGTAAGAAGTTTATAAAAATTAATGAAAAATAATGCCAGTATCCGATTTAAAAATTCATTAATTTTAAGTACTGGGCCAGATATTTACGTCCAGCAGTCTCATTCCTTTTGAGTCTCAGCCAGAAAGCAAGCCATCTAATCAAATTTAAGGGAGAAAGGCATCACTAGCTTAGGTGAATAACATTATAGTAAATGCTAAATACATAAGATTCTTGAGCCCATCTTTTAACTTCCAGTAAAAGGAAGACCCTGCTGTTTTTCAGAAGAAAAATTATGAAGTCAACTCTATGTATAATCTGTGATCCCAAGGTCTAAGCCCAAGTTATTTGAGGCTCCGTAACAGCAGGAATTCAGTCACAGTATGCATTTTCCTGTCTTCTTGGAGATGTACTGAAATGGTATGTGGGTAAAAGGCCATATTTTCGGTGAGACCTGTGCTTAGAAGGGGCTTAAGAATGCTTCTCTTTGGAGGTAGGGAGATCGACCTGAATCACCTTTTGAGTTTTTTAATACAGCCCAATAATTCTAAGGATTTGCTTAATTGATAATTTTTTAAAGGTACTGAAATAATACATTATATATTTTCTAGACTTATGTGGTTTAACAATTCTTACGGATGAACATACATTTTCTAATATTAGAATTTGACTCATATGAACTATACATTTTTTCTATGTGAAGACTTGGTAATATCATCATATATATGTTTGAAGAAATTTTATTGGGAGAAAATGTCATAAAATCTTGGCTGTATCGAGTTTGAAACAACCTCAGGGTTCAGGTATTATATACTTTAGCAGGATTACATTATTGGAATGTTGAAATTAATGTATGAATGAATGAAATACACTAAAATTTTAATAAATGCTAAAAATGCACCTTTTCCCTTCTTCTGTCCCAACTGGGATAAATGAAGTTTAGAATACTTTTAAAAATTATTCTTTGTCTTTCCCTGGTTCTTATTGGCACTTCACCACCTCTACCCCCATCCCCGCTTCTGTCTCTATCTCTCTGGCTATTTCTTCTCAGAGTCATTCTTTCTCAGAGGCAAAAAAGACTCCTGGTATTCCCCAGGGTTCTGTTCATGGCCCTTTTTTTCTCATTATATATTCTCTCCCAGGGGATCTTATGTACTCTATGACTTCAACAATGCGTTGCTTTCTAAATTTGTGTCATCAGCCTAGCTGTAAAACCATATGTTTATGCTTTTTCCTGAACCTTTCCATCTTGGGGAAACCATTCCCTCAATACCAATTAGTGTTACTTTGTATATTGTCCTAGGACCAGTGGTGAGCAGTTGAGTTTTGGCTGCTGAAAGGCATCCTAATGCATTAGAGGAGTACCTTAGTTCAGTAACAAAGGCCTTGCTAAAAACTCACCCCTAATCTTTTTCTCATCTTTACTTATCTATAGTATCATCGTCTAAGATGGCATGCTGTCGATTATACAATAGACCCAACAACAGCATAACTGCCTCCTAAATAATATATTGAAAAATGCCTTCCCATTATTGAATTTGGAAGAAATTGAGATTTTTTTTTCTGTAAAATAAGATGAAATTCTGCCTTTCCATTCTATAATTCTCAGTGATACTGTTCTTGCTCATCTAACAGATTAGACTTGAATTTCCTTTTCAGCTCCAGCTTGAGCCATCTTTCCTTAGAAAGGGTTTGATTGATAGTGCATTTGGATTAATTAATATCTTTTTGCCATCTCTTTTAGACTTTCCCTGTTATGCTTTAGATATGTCTTATGTCTCTTGTAAATAGCATATAGATTTTTTTTAAAAAAATTAATCTGGAATTCTTATTTTTCATTGGTAAAGTTAGTACATGTACATTTACATATGCCGTGATTATTGGTATTTTTGTATATATTCCTATTTTACTGTTTTCCTATTTTTTCTTCTTGCCTTTCTTTGGATTAGTTGAAGAGATTATTCTTCCTCTTTTCAGTTTTTTTTCTATTATATAGTTTTCTATTGAAGCTACAACAAATTACCACCAAGTAAGTCACTTAAACAATAGAAATTTATGATCTTACAGTTCTGTCAGAAGTCCAACCAGATCTCACCAGGTAAAGATCAGGTATTGATACAGATGCGTTTCTTTCTTGAGACTCTAGGAAAGAATCAGTTTCCTTGCCTTTTCCAACGTCTTGAAGCCAACCACAGTCCTTGGTTTTGGGCCACCTTTCTCCGTCTTCAAAACCAACAATAGCAGCCTGAGTCCTCCTCACACTGACATCTGTCTGGTTCTCTGAAGCTAGGAAAGATGCTCTGATTTTAGGGACTCATATGATGAGATTGGGCCCATGGGAATAATCCAGAATAATCTCTGCCATCTCAAGGCCTGTAATCTTAATCACATCTGCAAAGTCCTTTTTGCCAGGTGAGGTAACATATTTATAGGTTCTGGATATTAGGATATGGAAATCTTTGGGGGTGGTAGAATTCTGCCTACTATATTCTCTGTTGCTTTACAGGTTATGTGATTTTATACTTTATTGGTTAGCCTCGAAATTTTTTCATATATTTAACCTATAGTTTAATAATAATATGACTCTCTCCCAAATCATAGAACGAGTTTAGGACACTTTAGCTCTAATCTTCTCTCTTAAACCTTACATAGTTTTGTTATCATTGCAGTTGTTTTGGACATTTGTTTTTTTGCCTGCATGTTAGACATTCTTTATTTATTTTGATACAAACAATATTTGCTTGGATTTATCTAAATATTTGTTCATCATTTCTTCTTGCATATCAACCTGCCCTTTTAGAATAATTTCACTTCTTGTTATCTTTCATTTCTTCATTGTACTACTTGTTTCTTTTTAATCTACATGTTTTTAATTTTACCCTCTTTCTTTAACGATACTATTGCTAGACACACAATTATAAGTTGATGGTTACTGACCAGTTTTCTTTATTCTCCTTTTCTGCTATTAGTAGTTTCAGAATTGTATATCATATCAATTTTTAATATATGCAATTAAGGATATAAATTGTCTTCTAAATACTGCTTATAACCACATCCTATTATTTTCGATATGCAATTTTTATTGTTTGAAATATTTTTTACTATGTGTTGTCTTCTTTGGTTTATTATTTATTTAGAATTATGTTTATTTCCAAACATATGGAGATGTGTTTATTCTCTTTTTGTGTTGGAATCTAGCTGAATTGCATGTGTCTAGAGGACATATTCTTCATGATTTTTGCATTTCAAACTGGTTGAGATTTGCCTCTGGCTTAGAATAATCAATTGTTAATGATCTATGTGTGTTAGAAAAGAATGTTTAGGCCAGGTGTGGTGGCTCACACTTGCATTCCCAGCACTTTGGGAGGCTGAGGTGGGCGGATCACTTGAGATCAGGAGGTGGAGACTAGCCTGGCCAACATGGTGAAACCTGTCTCTACTAAAAAATACAAAAATTAGCCAGGCGTGGTAGCGTGTGCCTGTAGTCCCAGCTGCTCGGGAGGCTAAGGTGCGAGAGTTGCTTGAACCCAGGAGGTGGAGGTTGCAGTGAGCTGAGATGGCGCCATTGCACTTCAGCTTGGGCAACCCGGTGAGACTCCCATCTCGGAAAAAAAAAAAAAGAAAGAAAAGGAAAGAATGAACAATATTTAATCTGCAGTTGTTTTGTGCAGTTATATATTCATCCATTAGGTCAAGTCTGTGCATTGAGATGTTCAAATCTTTCACGTGTTTACTAATTTTGGGCAGCTTATTCTATCAATTGCCAAGGTTTTGTTAAAATTTCCTAATGTAATTATCATTTGTCTATTTCCTCTTGTAGTTATGTTAGCCTTTATGATTTTAAGGGTGTGTTACTAGGTGATTTAAATTGTTATATTTTCTTGGTAAATTGAACCTTTTATTATTATGAAGAGACTGTCTTTATCTCTACCAATGCTTTTTATCTTAAAGTCTACTTTCTCTGATATTAATTTGGCTGTACTGGCTTTCTTTTAGTTAATATTCATATGATGTGCTTTTTCTGTTCTTTTTACTTTAGATTTGCAGTATTCTATTCTAAGTGTGCCTTTCATTAGTTGTTGGTTTGTTTGTTTTTTATATCTTTTTTTAAACTTTAAGTTCCCAGACACATGTGCAGAATATGCATGTTTGTTACATAGATATACATGTGCCATGGTGGTTTGCTGCATCTATCAACCCATCATCTAGGTTTTAAAATCCAATCGGATTATCCTTTAAAAAACTTTTTTTTTTTTTTTTTTTAGAAATACAGTTTTATAACCTGCATCTACTGTAGAGCACTTATTTGTAATGTAACTACTAATATACTTAGTTTAACTCTGCCATCTTATCTTGAGCTTTCATCTTCTGCCTGTTTTATTATCTTACTTTTGGTTATTTGGATTGCTTTTGGATTTTTTAAATCTTTTTTTCTATATACAGTTAGTATTTATGCTAGAAACTACAATATGTGTACTTAACTTGGTAAAGCTTAAATATAATTAATACTTTCATCTTCCTTCTTGAAAATCTAAGAATCTCAGAAGACTGTAGCTCAATTTTTGCTTGGATTTTTGCTGAATTATATGCTGTTTTTGTTATTTTTTTCTGTCTTTTTTTTTTCATGAACCCAATGATTTACTATTATTGTTTAATGTAATCAGTATCCATTTAGATTTCTTCACTTTTTATCCTTTTTATCATCTCAAACATTCTGTTTGGGATTATTTTACCTTTGCCTAAATTACATTTTTTAAAAATAATTTCCTTTTGAGTATGTTTACTATTAAAAAACTCTTTCACTTTGCAATCATCTGAAAATGTCTTTATTTCACTTATATTCATGAAAGTATTTTCTTATCTCTGTTGTGTCTTTTTGTTTCTCTGTGCTTCATTCCAAATTTGCTCAAATTTTTTTCTTCCATCAAACCTTTTATCTAGTTCTTATTTTCATTGTTGTATTTTCATAAGATATTCTAATATGTTCTTTTTCAGATCTACTTATTCAGTTTTATAGCTTATAGTTTTCTATTTCCTGATAATATTTTGTTGCGTGTCTTTTAGTCCTTTAACCATAGTTTGCATGGATATTTTACAGTCTTTATCTGATTATCCTAGTATCTGAAGTATTTGTGGGTCTCTCTTCTATTGTTTTTCCTGGTTTTCCCTCATGTTGGCCTTTTCCCTATATGTGTGTATGTGTGTGTGGTTATTTTTGTGTATGATTTCCATGTGTGTATGTGTGAGTGTAGTGCATGTATACATATAATATATATATGATACGCATTTTCATATGAATTATTTGAGATACAGGGTGACATTACTTCTAGGAAGGAATTAATTGTCTTTGCTTCTGTTGTTTTCCTGGAGGCATTAGCAGTCTGTATGACCATTACCCAAGTTCAAAAATTGTAGGTTTTGAGACTGCCTAGGTGATGTGAACTTGTATTGCCATTCAAGACCTAGTTCTTTCTGATTAGCCATAAAGGGGTGTGGCCTTTGGGCCCAGATTGTTTTTAGGAAGGATCATCTCTTGGGTACTGTTACCTTTTCCCAATGATGTATTACAAATCAAAGTTCAGATTTTCCAGATAGGCAATGCTGTAAGGTCAAAAACAACTTTCATTCTTACTTTTCTAGGTCCCCATTTTTTTCACTTTTGTCCCAGTAATTATTTATGATGTAGTCAATTTAATTTTAAAAACATTTTTTAAAATATAAATGTTTTTAGTTTTGGGTGGAAGAATTGTTGTGAATAATTTTGCTATTGTTGCCAAGCAAAAGTCATGACTCACTGAATTTTCCTGCAAATTACAGGTGCCTCATTTGAGACAGTTTCCTTTATCCATGGGGCAAACACACACTTTATGCTTATAAGGAAGGCATGAGAAAAACTATAAATTTAGCCTTGGTGTTTAGAATAGGTTTTTATATACTTCAGACAAATAGTGAATACCTTTTAGAATACTTATATAAATTAAAGTTTACACATTTATTCTTTTTCGTCAATGGCATTTAAAGAGTCCATAGCACTGTACTATCTAAGATGTTAAATAGCACTGTACTATCTAAGACTTTATTATATAGCAATAGCATATACTATCTGGGACATTTATTGTACAGCAATCAGTCATCTTTCTCAGAAACATTTGCATTGATTTTTGCTCAGAACCTGATGGTATATGAAGACATTTATTGCTTAGCTCAGTGAGAGTTGTTATTTTCTGAAAATCTATATCCTGAGTTTGTGAAGGGTAGCCAAACTCTTTCTTCACAAGAAGTAGTTACTTACTGTGTATTGCTAAGAAGTTTTAATCTTAAGTAGTGGTTTTTATAATTTTTTATTTTCTTTTGAGAGTATCTCATGCTGCATCTTATAACGCTTGCCTCAGTGCAGACAAGAGGATTACTAAGTGGTAGATTGTTACACTGATGGCTCTCAATAAATCATACCTCATGGTCTTCTCTCATACTGACTCTGAGCTTGACCATGTGACTTGTATTGGCCAGAGATGTCAGCAAACATGACTCAAGGGGACACTTGATAATTGCCTGTACACTGGTTGCTGTGTGGTGGTATTTGAAGAGGGCCGGTCTAGCCTCCTTAAGGACCACAGGAAAGAAAAGCCTAGTTGTCTCAGCTGAGTACAGCCCCCAGCTGACCCACCAGCTGAATACGGCTCTATGAGCAATCCTAGGTGAACAGCCTACCTACAGCAACTTGAGAAATTGTTGTTTTACTCCACTACATATTTGGACGGTTTGTTATGCAGTTACAGATAGCAGAGACATTACTGATATATCTTTGTCCTCTTATTGTTTTCTTCATGTGCTATCTTTATTTGTAAATTAACACATGATGCCCAATATCCGTCTTATTTTCC
Organism: Plecturocebus donacophilus; assembly: GCA_004027715.1. NCBI lineage: Eukaryota > Metazoa > Chordata > Mammalia > Primates > Pitheciidae > Plecturocebus > Plecturocebus donacophilus. The sequence continues at coordinate 25,631 of PVKP010000145.1, forward strand.
CTCCAAAATGCAATTTACTTATTACTTACTGAAAAATTAAGCAGCAAAGACATGTCAGAGGAATTTATTTAGCATTATTAATCATGTAATCAATGCTTTGTCTCTTGTAGGTATTTAAGAAAAAATGAAATTACATTTTAAGTTTGTCAATTTTAGACTTTTCACATTGCTTCTTGTTTATAGACGTTGATGACTGCTGCTATGTTTTATACTTTCTTTAAGACATATGGTTAGTAAAATGTTCTTCCAGAGTTTATCATAAACAGTTTATAGGTTAATTTGTCTTAAAATATTTAAATAATATGAATTAAAAACTGAAGAGTTTTAAGTATGTTTTCAATGAAGCCAGACAATATGAAGTAATATAACTGACTCATCTGCTTTAAAATAAAGAAAAAGATTATCTGGTATAATTTGTAATAAACACACTAAGATGAACAGTTTCTTTTGTTATTACAGTTTTAATTCTCAGCTGTAAGCTATATCCAATTTAAGTAAGGATATTTGAATGTTATCCTGAGCTAAGTTTGTCTTATTGGTGAAAAAAAAAAAATCCAGCAATGAAAAGACCAACTATTCTCCTTTTATAGATTCCTTGAATTAATGCTAATGTTATCAGAATGTTGTAAATGCAGAGGAGAAAGTGACAGCAATTCTTTATCACAAAAGATGAATTACTCCAGCTAATACGGTTTTTATGCTGCATTTGCAAATATTATTCTTGAGGATTTGGTGATGATGTCCCGTTTTAACAGTATTAAAATGCTGCTGACCAGCTGTGTGACCTTTGGCATGTTACCTTGATAGGCCTACTTTCCTCATCAGTAAAATGAGGACACTCAGGTGATCTTTGTCTCCAAATTTCTCTTACTTCTGAATCTTCACAGTGGGAGAATGCATTGTTCCGAGCTCTTGGAGAAGAACATGATTTTAAAAGTTAGCATGTTGTTATCTGTTCATATACGTTGTTATATAAGAAGACATTTGGTTCTTCATGCAATCACCCATGTTATGAATAAAGAGTCAATAGAAGAATTTATAATTATTTCCAAATAAATGTTGAACTGACTATATAGCATACAGATGTTGAAGTCTAAGAGACTGAAAACCAGGCTCATAAAATATTAAATGCAACTTTTTGGAGATTAGTCCTTTGTATAAAATGTATTCTAAGAAATGGAAATTCTAAATGCCTGTGTTTTCTCATTTGTGCATATTAAAAATAACAATGCTTTTTTTTCCCCGAAGCTTGCCCCTCTCCCAAGTTTGGTATCTAATTTTGATGTTCATGGGAAAAATACTAAGTTTTGTATAGGTTTTTAAGAGATGTCTTTAATATATTTCTCTACGTAACTAACTTCAAATTTTGATGATCTGGGATAATTGTTGAGGAAACTACCACTGCTTGGAAATTATAAATAAAAACTGTTGAACTATTTTTATTTGCAAACCTATTCTTTGTTTTCTTATAGAACGCTAGCCCTAATTAAACCAGATGCAATATCAAAGGCTGGAGAAATAATTGAAATAATAAACAAAGCTGGATTTACTATAACAAAACTCAAAATGATGATGCTTTCAAGGTAATTTATCATTTTCAGTTATGTAATGTTTGATTCTTTTTTAAAAAATCATTTTCTATCATGTCATTGTTTAAAATAAAAAACCTCCTACTGAATGACAGAGAATAGAATATGAACCTTATCAAAATGAGAACTGACAGGAGTTCATCTAAAATGTTACTGGTAAAGCTGGCCCCTCAGAAGATGGGACCTTTCCCTATTCAGTGTTACGAAACCCATACACAAAATCGAAAGTGAGTATCAAGCAGTGCAGGCTTCATTCAGTGCCCATGGAATTGAGAAACAGCTCACAAATCAGCTTCTCAACTAGTAAGGGGTAAGGGGGTTAAAATAAAAGATTTCTCTAACAAAGGACATTAAAAGCAAGAGGAGCAATATAATGTGTTTTCTGGAAATTGGTGGTGAACTTCCACTAGTTTCACAATTGGTGGTGAATCAGAGTACTGCCTTCCTTTTTGTCTTTTTGTGGCCTCTTCCAGTCATTGTCATGGCAATTTGCAACTGTCATAGTGCTGGTGGGAGTTTCATATAGCATGAAAATGAGATTACAATGAAGCCCTAGGTCTTTTTGATGTAATTTGGTTGCCTATCTTGGTGCTAACCAGTCTCAACTGGTCTGGTTGTAAAGGGAACTTTTTATTGCAGAAGTGCTGTTTCTTAAAGATAAGCAGAATTAGGACAGGGTAGAAATTCAGCTGTCATATAGGCATTACACCAGGCAACAAAAAGAAAAAGAAGAAATTAAAGAACAATAAGACAAGTAATCAGATGCATAAATAACCACTGAAGCCTAAGTAATTAGGAGTTGTCAAATTATGTATGCCTCATTTAACTATTTATTGTCTTTCAAAACCTCATCTGCTTTTATAACACCAATGCCTAATAATTATAATCTCTTCTTAATATATAAGGATAACACACTGTATAAAATTAATAGTGGAAATGAATGTCTGATTATTTCTATTTGACAAGAGGATGTTGAGATTTCCAAAGATGATGTATTTGGAAATGTTTACATTTAGCTCTTCTTATTAGAAATAATAGGTAAATATGCCTGTTTATTTATTTTTTAAATATACCTATCTAAACAGCAATCCAATCTATTTGACCAGCTATTTTCTAAGTTATTTAGTGAAAATGAGACTTACACATTCAATTTAGCCCTTTCTATCATGAAGTAAGTAACTCTAACCCCATGCTAAAATTGTATTTCTATTGTGAGAACGGCAAGGAGAATATTAACAATGTACAAATGAAGAATAGAAGATAGGGAAAACCTTCTCTTCAGTTTTTTTAATAGACCCTTTGGGGAAAAACAAACCTAATGATTTTTCCATGATATTGGACACTTGCTTAAAAAAATTTCCTACCAAGTAGACAAAGCAAAGACTGAAACATTCTGAAAGATGAAGAAGGGAGATGAGTATAGGGCAGAGGACTTTGTTTCCTGGGGTCACACTCTGGTTGGCTGAGTGTAACACAGTAGCCCAGATTGTCTCTAGGGACACGAATGTAGCAGTTAGGCAGATCTGGCTCCAATAGTGTTCTTATGTTTCTCCACTAGTTTTTGTTTGTTTTTGGTCAAGTGTCTTCTTTATGCTTCAAGAAATCATTTCTGGATTTATTCATTTCTGGATTGCATTTCTGTTTCTGTGAAAGCACGGACAATGGGGAGCAGTAGACATTCAAGTCAGCTTCAATACATCTGATTCTGAGAAACTTTAACAAAACACCCTCCATTTTACCCTGACAATGACATGTATAATTAGAATTTTTCACTTATGTATGATCTCCTAGTTTACATATTTTCTAGAGAGACAGATGACTTACATTTCAGAGCACAGTATCTAGACCAGATTGCTTGTAACTGTGCCACTCACTAAGTGTGTGACTGAACAATTTACCACTGTGCTTATTTCTTCATTTGCAAAATGGGAGTTATAATAGTATCTATCTCATAAAGTTGTCGTGAGGGTTACGTAAGTTTAGTGTCTCTGTAATTCTAGTGTTTGATAACTTGGTGTCCAACTTCCTATGGTAAAGATGCTAACTTGTTTTTCATAATGGCCCTGTAGCACATGAAGAAAGATGCTAAAACCAGTGAACACTTCAAGGGTACCATAGGATGTACATTTGCTAGTTTCTTTGAAACCTTAAGTCTTGTTAATTCCATCCATGCTAACTTAACGCAACACTTCGTTCTTTGGAGTACCACAGATGCAAGCCCTTCTAATTACTTGATCACACACCTATTCATTTGTTGTTATGCATTTCCTTTTTTCATAGTCTTCTGATCACAAATCTCTTACCAAACCATTTTCCCTGGCCCCTCTGGAAATCAAGTTTCATTGTGAAGAACTATCCCTGTGTCCACAGTGTCTTAACAGAGTATACCCTCGCCCCTACATTTTTACTTTAGTTGAAGTCTGACCCTTCTCCAGGGACTTCCCTTTCCTTTTAGCCCTGTAGGCTGCTCACTCATAAATGTTTCTTGTGTCACAGGATCATTATACAGTGTCAGCATTTTAGCTCTCTCCTAAAAATCTCTACTCTTCCTCATCCTTGGAAATTTGTGCTATTTAGCTGTATTACCATCCACTGAGCCTCATTTCCATTCTACAGTTCACAAACTCCACATTTGTTAAAGATTTGGGCACTTTGTTTATACTCTTTCTACTCTACTGTCTCCTGACAGTTGGGATGACTTCTTCAGCATCTCTGTGAGTGATCATCCGGGGCTCTAGCTCTACAGACCATTTTCTTCCCCATCTCAGTGACTGTCACCATGATTTCAATGAGGTATTCCTCCAGATTGTGTGCCTTTTTTTTTTTTTTTAAAGAAACGTGGTCTTGCTATGTTGCCCAGACTAGTCTCAAACTGGCCTCAAGTGAGTCTCCTGCCTTGTACTCCCAAAGTGCTAGAATTACAGGCATGAGCCACTGCATCCGGCTTGTGTGTGTTCTTTTCTTTATAACTTTACCTGAGTAGTGCCATCCATGTACATTCATCACCTACCACTTACTTATAGGTGAATTCCAAATATATCTCAGGCTTGACTTCTCTCTACAACTGTCAGTCTGAAAGTGATCCTAGATTCATCTTGCTGCTCCCCCATTCCTCATACCTGCCTGATATGTAAGTCTGTTTACTTCTGTTTTCTGTGTATCTCTGGGAGCCATTCTCTCCTTACAATTCCTATTGCAGCCCCTTAGTTTAGGCTTTTATAGGCTCATAGTCAGGTTCTCAAAGTATCAAAATAAGCTACTGACTGATTGTCTACTTCTAGACTTACTACCTTCTATTCCTTGATGGGTCATTTCCTACCTCAGGATTGCTCCATGCCATTTTCTTATTGCCATTAGAATGAACCTTACGCAATGAAAATTTGAACATGCTACCATTCCCTTCCTTAAATCCATCACTGGTTTCCCATTTGCAGGAAAAAATGGACAAGCAGGCAAACTCTTCGATAGAGTATAAAAGACTCTTAGTCATCTGGACTCACCTACTGTGATGGCTCTAAGAGGATACTTAGGTTTCAGTTCTCTGAATATGCCGAGCTTTATCACATCTCAGTTCTCTTGTACATAATTTTAAACTGTTTTGAATGCTCTGCCTTCTTTTCTGTCTAGTCCATTCCTATTCATCATTCAGAACCAACTCAAATATCTCATGAAAATTAATTCCTGAGAAAACTTAACTGCTTATCTATTGATTCATAGCACTTCATATATTTTTATTAGTATGCTGAGTTTGGGATTTCATCCAATTTATAAGCTAGGAAGTTAGCCTATAACTCTTCCATGGATGTTAGCAGATGACATGAGACTTCTGGGTCAGAGACAAAGGGCTTTATTATGGTAAAGCAAGCAGCATGAGAATTGTGTTTATAGTGGTTTCCCTTGCCTCCATATCCTATAGGAATAAAATGACTTAGGCCCAGTTGTGTGCTGTGTACATAGAGGCTTGTGTTGCATCACAACTGAGGAGGAGTCAACCTGGTTACCAACCTGGCTTATCCATTAGCAAGCAATAAACAAGCCTGCTCTTTTTACTGAATAGAGGCTTTACCTTATCTCTCAAGGTTGCTTGTTGCAAACACGACCCTGAGAAATGACAACGATAAAGATCAGTCAGGTCCTTGTATTCTTCACATACCCAGTAAGACAAGTTAGAAGGGTACAAGAAACTAACATGGAGGAATTTCTCACAATGTATGAATCTTTTCTAAAATTGTTTGTCCAAATGTCAGTTCCTCCATGAAGACAATATCCAGAAGTCAGCTGCTGAGTTCTGTGTAAGTTTGTATTTCTAGTCCTTGGAGTGGTGTCTCAGTCAGGGTAGGCGTTAAGCAAATATTTTTTGAGAGTTAATAGATAGATCTTTATGAAAGAATGGTTTGTTTCTTCATAAAAACAAAACTAACAAAAAACTTCTCTAGATAGTGATTCGCTTATTAATATCTATCTCTTTCTAAACCTTTTAAGCAAAGAATTAGATAAGAATGATGGGAAAAAAAACTTAGGAACTCTCATCCTGGTTTCAATTTTAGATTTGGAATGAAGATAACTATGGAATCAGGGACATGTTGGATGAAAACAATGAAACATGTTTAGTAATGGATTGAGGTTTTTATTTTCAATGATATTAAAGATTATGGTTGTTTTTTTCCTTTCTTGTAGTTCAGTTTTTTTGTGTGTTTGAAAAGTTTAGAATTGATTATTTTAGTATTCTTCTGCTAACTCTTCCAATTTACTCTCCATGTGAGTTTTTCAGTCATTCAGTTTTACCCCGTTTTAGACTGTAATGCAGTGTATACACATCTCTTTTTTTGAGTTTTCTCTTTACAGTCTAGAATGTTGTTCTGCAGTTAGTAGTAAAAAGCATAAGCAGTGAGAGATTTGCAATCTGAGAGATTTGGGTTCAAATCTTCTTGTCTTGTGCTTACTAGCTTTGTGACCTGGACAAATTATATAACCATGCTGGACTTTATTCTTTTCATATGTAAAATAAAGGTGATCACACCTATTTCATATACCATTGTAACGAATAAATATAATAATGTAATCATGGCTATAATTGACTCTAGAAAAAATTGATTTTTTTTCTCCTACTCATGTCTTGGGAGGAATTTTATTCTCTGTATTGTCATTACATATTTCGTAATCTCTTCATAGCCAAAAAAATGTTTAAGTACATATGGTTAGAATGAGAGTATGCCTGATATAACTTGTTAGATAAATTCATTTTGTAATATGCTGATAAAATCTTAAAAGCATTACATACCAAATTAAGTCTCAAGACTGAAAGATTGATTCTTTGCTAAGGAACATTTTCCAGTTTTAAAAGTAGGTGATACTTACATATATTTGTCACATACTGTGAACTCAGTTCAAAGCCTTTAAGGAAACTACACAGTTTTAAGAGAGACACTTGGTTTGCTTTAATAAAAAGGTTTTTAGACTTTTAGCTAATCAGTTTAAAGTGCATTATTCTTTTATTGCCTCTGTAGATATTTTTTAGTGGTAATATAAATGTAAAAAGTGAATCCCTGTTACCATTAATAAACTCTGAGATCTAAATGTTTTCATATTCTCCCCTTTTTAGACTTTAAAGAACAAATATTCTTGTTGGTCAAATATTAACCTTCATTTCTAGAATGTTCAGGATGCTGTGAAAAAGAAGGTAGATCAGGCCAGGCGTGATAGCTCATTCCTGTAATCCCAGCACTTTGAGAGGCCAAGGTGGGTGGATCACCTGAGATCAGGAGTTAAAGACCAGCCTGGCCAACATGGTGAAACCCTATATCTACTAAAAGTACAAAAATTAGCTGGGTGTGGTGGCACACGCCTGTAATTCCAGCTAGTGGGGAGGCTGAGGCAAGAGAACTTCTTGAACCCAGGAGGTGGAGGTTGTAGTGAGTGCCGAGATCATGCCACTGCACTCCATCCTGGGTGACTCCATCTAAAAAAAAAAAAAAAAAGAAGATAAATGATATGTAATATAAGCAGAAAAGTAAATACTGCTTTTTACATTCATTTTAGTTTACATAGATACTACTCATACTTCCAAAATATTTAAAAAGAGAGACTTTGACAGAATATTTGGTAAAAATTATTCAAATATAAATAAGTATAAATCAAGAGGATTTTATCTTTATTTTATTAATGTAAACTAAAATAACATTTTCTTTTATAATTATTAACTATTCTCATTTTGATTATTTTATAGGAAAGAAGCATTGGATTTTCACGTAGATCATCAATCAAGGCCCTTTTACAAGTAGGTCCTTAATTTGGGGATTAGTGATATATAAAGGGGGATATCCTAGAAAACTAAGAAGTTACATTTAAAAAATTTATTACATGAGAATAATCTGTCAAAAGGACCATAGCAACATCTTGCAACGGCACAGAAATCTTTTCAAAGAATTATATTCTCTGTTTTTTTATTAAGAATTCCTGTATTTTATCATTAAAAATCTTAAACTTTAATCAGTTGCAAATAGGAGGATTCATTTATATTACAAGAAGGATAACTTTTAAATTTTTTGGTTGATTAAAAATGGAGTGATAATTATATTTGATGTTGAATATTTTTGTTGTGCCTTAGTGTTTATGGGGTTTTTAATTTATTTAATTTTTATTTTTCATGTCAACTTTTACTTTAGGTTCAGGGGGTACATGTGCTGGTTTGTTACCTGTGTATATTGTGTGATGCTGAGGTTTTGGGTTCAAATGATCCTATTACCCAGGTACTCAGCATAATACCCAATAGTTTTTCAACCCTTGCTCCCTTCTCTTCCCTCCTACTCTAGTAGTTCCCAGTATCTATTGTTGCCATCAGTAGATATTATTGTCCATGTGTACCTATTATTTAGTTTCCACTTATAAGTAAGAACATGTGGTATTTGGTTTTCTGTTCTGCATTAATTTGCTTAGAATAATGGCCTCCATCTCCATTCATGTTGCTGCAGAGGCCATGATTTCATTCTTTTTTAATGGGAGCATGGTATTCCATGGTGTATATGTTCCACATTTTCTTTATCCATTTCACCATGGATGGGTTCCTAGGCTGATTCCATGTATTTGCTGTTGCGTGTAGTGCTGCAGTGAACAGGCAAGTGCATGTATCTTTTTGGCAGAAAGATTTGTTTTCTTTTGAATGTATATCAGTAATGGGATTTCAGGGTCAAATGGTAGTTCTGTTTTATGTCCTTTGAAAAATCTCCAAACTGTTTTCTACAGTGGTTGAGGGACTAATTTGCATTCCCATCAACAGTGTATGTGTTCCCTTTCTACAGCCTTGCCAGCATCTGTTGTTTTTTTGAACTTTTTAAAAAATAAATTCAACTTTTACCATAGATACAGGAGGTACATATACAGATTTGTTACATGGGAATACTGTGTGATGCCGAGTATGGATCCTATCCTCAGGTAGCTGAGTATAGTACCCAATAGGTGGTTATTCAGACCACCTCCATCTCCCCTCTAGTGGTCCGCAGTGTCTGTTATCCCCATATTTGTGTCCACGTGTGGTTAATGTTTACTCCTACTTGTAGGTGAGAACATACAGTATTTGGTGTTCTGTTTCTGCATTAATTTGCTTAGGATTATGGCCTCCAACTCTGTTTATATTGTTGCCAAGGATGTGATTTTATTTTTTATTATGGCAGTGTAGAATTCTTTGTATATATGTACCACATTTTCTTTAGTCCATATAACATTGATGGGCACTTGAGTTGATTTGCTATTGTGAATAGCACAGCAAAAAGTGTATGAGTGCACATGTCTTTTTGGTAGAATTTCTTTTCCTCTGGGTATTTATGCAGTAATGGAATTTCTAGGTCAAATGGTAGCTCTGTTTTAAATTATTTGAGAAATATCCACACTGCTTTCCACATGACTAGAGTAATTAACATTCCCACCAACAGTGTATAAGCACTCTCTTTTCTCTACAGCCTTGCCAGCATGTTATTTTTTGACTTTTTAATAATAGCCATTCTGACTGGTGTGAGATGGTATCTCATTGTGGTTTTGATATGCATTTTTCCGATGATTAGTGATATTGAGCATTTTTTCACGTTTATTGGCTGTTGGTTTTTTTTTTTTTGTTTGTTTTTTGAGATGGAGTCTCTCTCTGTCACCTAGGCTGGAATGCAGTGGTGCAATCTCAGCTCACTACAACCTCTGCCTGCCAGGTTCAAGCGATTCTCCTGCCTCAGCCTCCTGAGTAGCTGAGATTACAGGTGCGTGCCACCACACCCAGTTAATTTTTGTATTTTTTGTAGAGACAGGGTTTCACTTTGTTGTTTAGGCTGGTCTCGAACTCCTGACCTCGTGATCTGCCTGCCTCTGCCACCCAAAGTGCTGGGATTACAGACGTGAGCCACCATGTCCGGCTGTATGTTCTTTTGAGAAGTGTCCATTCGTGTCTTTTCCTCAGTTTTTGGTGGGGTTATTTGTTTTGTGCTTGTTCGATTGTTTAAGTTAGTTACAGATTCTGGATATTAGTCCTTTGTTGAATGCATAGTTAGCAAATATTTTCTCCCATTCTATAGGTTGTGTTTTTACTCTGTTGATAGTGCAGAAGCTTTCACAGTGCAGAAGCTTTCGCTGTGCGGAAGCTCTTTAATTAGGTCCCACTTGTCACTTTTTGTTTTTGTTGCCATTACTTTTGAGGACTTAGTCATAAATTCTTTCCCAAGGCCAATGTCCAGAATGGCATTTCCTAGGTTTTCTTCTAAGATTCTTATAGTTTGAGGTCTTACTTATAAGTCTTTAATCCATCTTGAAGTTTTGTAAATGGTTAAAGTTAGGGAGCCAGTTTCATTCTTCTGCTTATGGCTAGACAGCTATCCCAGTGCCATTTATTTAATAGGTAATCCTTTCCTCATTGATTATTTTTGTTGACTTTGTCAAAGTTCAGATGGCTGTAGATGTGTGGCTTTATTTCTGGGTTCTCTATTATGTTCCAGTGATCTGTGTGTTTTTGTACCAGAACCATGCTGTTTTGGTTACTGTAGCCTGTTGTACTTTTAAACTATTTTGGTAGTCTTGTATACATAAAGCGATGTTCATGTAACCTTTCTATTTTAACTAAATAGTTTGATATATATTTTGTTCCTTGACCTATAAGAAATAATATATGTTACACTGAATCTATATATTGTAAATGGTTGAGAAGTAATCAGATTTAAGTGAATATTTTGCATACTCCTATTACTATTACTGGTAACAGAGTATTTACATTTCTAATAAGAAAGAATCGTATATTAGCCAAACTAAATGGCCACAGTAGACATGTTACTTGGTATCCTGCACTGAGTAGTGGGTTTTAAAAAAAAGTTTTATATAAGAAAATTATTATGCTTTAGATAATTTTAAATCAAGCATTATGAAATATTCCCAAGCCTTGTTAGAATAGCTGTATACAATTTTCTAGAAAATTGGTGAAATTATCTTTTAGTGTAAACTTTGTATATGTTTATAGCATTGAATTACAACTTCTAATTTAATGATTTATATGTGATTTGCATGCAGTAAATTTTCTTAAAGGAATGAATTAACTAGTTGCCTGTTAATGAGAATGATGTAACAAAAGACTAGGTGAAGTAATTAGAAAGCGTTTCATGAGGCAGTATCTATGATCAGGCACATCATTCCCTGTATTATTACATGCAGTTTTCATAGGCTTATTCTGTTGTGTGTTTTGAGAATTCTGTATTAATAGGGTATTAAATTATAAGTGTCTTGAAGGATGGATCTTGTTTTATGACACAGATACTGATATGTTGTAGGTAATCAATAAATGCTTGTTGAATGAATAAACATGGTTTGCTCCCTTGATTTGGGTTTTTTTTACTCTAATGGTTGGTCTTGGGGGTTTTGTTTGTTTGTTTTGGCAGCAAAGGTCTGGCAGAAAATGTATGAGGAGGTATTATAGACCTCTTAGGGTAGAAGATATGAATACTTCTTTGTACATGCTGTTTCTTAGAAATATTCTTCAAAATGAATGAGAGCAATTTAAAAAGGAAGTACTGAGGAGAATTGACTTATATAATATGGTGCAGGGTGGAAGGAAGTATATAAAAAATAGTCATAAGTTAGCACAAATGAGCCTGTCACACCATGTTCCTTTCTCCAGGAGGGTCTCTTCTCTGTACTTTGGATAAGAGAAAAACATGGGCTTACTCTAAAAAGTACTTTGTCCCTGCTTAACACAGTCAGAAAGAGGATGTCACTTATTTCATAGTTAAACTTGTCATTGCTTCCAGTACACATATAGAAGTGGAAAATAGAATGAGGTATTGTTTTTTATATCTTGAGGGACTGTGACACAGTGCAGGATTTTTAATCAAGGACCTATGTGTAAGCTTTAATGATTTAATATAGGAATAGCCCAGAGTAGTTTTTTATACTAATAAAAGGATGTTTCTTGAAGCCTGTTGGTTTTTTTAAGGCTGTTATTTTTTTGTTTTGTCTTTTGTTTTGTTTTTTGATACAGACTCTCACTCTTTTGCCCAGGCTGGAGTGCAGTGGCGCAGTCTTGGCTCACTGCAACCTCCACCTCCCTGGTTCAAACAATTATCTTGCCTCATCCTCTGGAGTATCCGGGACTACAGGCACCCACCACCACACCTGGCTAATTTTTTTTTTTTTTTTTTTTTTTGTATTTTTAGAAGAGATCAGGTTTCACCATATTGGCTAGGCTGGTGTCTAACTCCTGACCTTGTGATCCGCCCACCCCAGCCTCCCAAAATGCTGAGATTTTTTAAATTACCAAACCAACTCAGTGTTTATTGATTGAGAGAGTTCTTTGTCAGTCTTTGAATTCTAATAGTTTTACACAAAAAGAAATAAATTCTTACTATAAGTTACAAGGCATCCATCCCTCTCATCAGTTTACATATTGCGAAATAGTACTTGACGGCAGTGGTAAACACATGAAAATAAAAAGGAAAATCGGCTGTACCTGTTAGAGCACTGGGAAAAGCATAGGTCAAAAATATGCATTTTAAGTTAATGAAATAGTCTTAATTCAACAGAACAGTGATTTTTCTGCTAACAGTAATTTGACATTACTAGTAATTTGAAGTGAATTGAGCCAGTGGAAGACACTCAATTTATGAAAAGTTTTTCCTGCCCATGTGAAATTAACTATGCTCAATGGTTCTGAGAGTATAATATTCTTTTCTACGTTGAAAAACTCCAATTTAAATATATTCTTGTTGTTAAGACAGATACCTAGGTTGACTGAAGAAAGAAGCAAACTGATCTATCTGTTTTGTAGTGAGCTGATCCAGTTTATTACAACTGGTCCTATTATTGCCATGGAGATTTTAAGAGATGATGCTATATGTGAATGGAAAAGACTACTGGGACCTGCAAACTCTGGGGTGGCACGTACAGATGCTTCTGGAAGCATTAGAGCCCTCTTTGGAACAGATGGCATAAGAAATGCAGCGCATGGCCCTGATTCTTTTGCTTCTGCTGCCAGAGTAAGGTGTTTTAAAAATATTTTAATTGTCTTCTAGTTCTGTTACATGTTTTATCAAAGTAAGGCATTTCTGTTACTGGTGACTTAGGGTGTATTTATGCAACTGATCTAGTAGTAGAGAAAACCTTTGACATTTTGCCTAGTATTAAACAGTATTTCATTATATCTCCTTTGTCAACTGGTAACCTGATCATGATCAACGTAAGTTTTCTCCAATTAAAACATTTCTCATCCTGTCTCCTGTTCGAAAGACTTAAATTACTGAGACTCCTAAATGTTTGAATTATCAAATTCATGTAAGAATACCAGTTTATGGCTAGTAGATATTTAAAAAAAGACACATTTTGAGATATTACTTTTTGATTCAGGTCTAACACTGTACTTTCAAGCTTGACATCCTATTATTTTCCTATACATAGCTTGTATTTATTAAAGTTTCTCTACAACTACTCCTTATTTTTAAATCCATATACATAAAGCATCATATTGGATTTATGCTGAGGTTGAATTAATGAAGTGTAAGTTTATTTTTAACATTGTGAGAAGTGTCTCACTTAAGATAGTTTTTAATCTGGTCATGTTTGCAATGAAACAATATTAGACAATTTTATAATAATTGACTTATTTCTTTTTCTTACAATTTCTTCAGCAAGTCTCTTCAGCTCCACTTTCAAAATAAACCCTGAATCTAACCGTTGTGCTCTAAATCACTATTATATTTTACCAGGACTGCTACAGTAGCCTCCAAAGTCTTTTTTCCTATTTCCTTTTACTCAGTTTATGAAAATTTTACCTTGCCCAAGTAAAATCAACTATGCCTAGTGATATTTTAAAGACAAATCAGATTAACATTCACCTGCTGAAAATCCTTCAGTGAATTTCCGTCTCTTCTAGAATAAAATCTAAAGTCTTTACTGTAGCCTCCAACGCTCTATCTGGTCTGACCCCTATCTATCTCTAACTGTATCTTTGATCAATCTCTATCTTAATCACTGTGTTTCAGCCACATTAACTATCTTGCTATTCCTTGAAGAGCGTATATCTGTATGAAATAGTAAAATAAAAGCAAAGAGGACAGTGTGGTTGGATAGGAATGAGAGGGAGGAAGAGGGGGCTGAGGTTACAGAGGTAATTAGGGGAAAGATTATATAGTCTTATAGGCCGTAGTTGTACTTTTAGAATTTTCTTTGAAAAAATATAGAGCCATTTTAGGGTTTTGAGCAAAGGGCTGATATGTTTCACTTGCCATTTAAAAGAATCATTCTGGCTGTTGCATTAAGAATGACTATAGAGGCTGGACACAATGGCTCAGGCCTGTAATCCCAGCACTTTGGGAGGCTGAGGTGGGTGGATCATGAGATCCCAGCTACTCGGGAGGCTGAGGTAGGAGAATTGCTTGAACCTAAGAGGCGGAGGTTGCAGTGAGCCGAGATCATACTATTCCACTCCAGCCTGGGTAACAGAGTGAGACTCTGTCTCAAAAAAATAAATAAAAAAAAAATAAAAATCAGGAGACAACACATGCTGGAGAGGATGTGGAGAAATAGGAACGCTTTTACACATTGGTGGGAGTGTAAATTAGTTCAACCATTGTGGAAGACAGTGTGGCTATTCCTCAAGGATCTAGAGATAGAAATACCATTTGACCCAGCAATCCCATTACTGGGTATATACCCAAAGGATTATAAGTCATTCTGTTATAAACACACATGCACATGTATGTTATTGCAGCTCTGTTTACAATGGCAAAGACTCGGATGTAGATCCCTGTAGGTATTTGAATTTTCATCTGTACTGTAAAGGTTCTCTTGGACCATGCAATCAAAGCATCTGATAAAGGACTAAAAGGGGTAGTTGTTGTTGTTATTGATCAAGAGGAGTAATAAATAATGGCAGCAATATGATAGAAAGGCACTTGATATCTCAGGAATAGAACACTTTTTATTCTAGTGTCTTATCACTGAAAATGCTCAAGTGTATACACTAATATTTGAATAATTCCTCATCGCCCTTGTGTTAAAAAAATGCGGCCATCAATGTGGCATATTAACACATTCTGTAATCTTTTCATTTTAAATTTAATGAAAAATAAATACAGATGACCCATAAACAACACAGGTTTGAACTGCATGGGTCTACTTAAAATGTGGATTTTTTTTCAACAGAACGATTGAAAATACAGTATTTGCAGGATGTGAAACCCACATCTACAGATTCAACTTTTCTTATAAGAACATTCCACAGGGCTGACTGTAGGATTTGAGTGTGCATGGATTTGGGTACACACAGGGGTCCTGGAACCAATCTCTTGTGTATACCAAGGGCTGACTATTTGCATTGAGCCAGACATTGTTTTAGTTGCTATGGGTCCTGCAAAGCTATGCAACTTAGTTCCTTTTTTTCAAATGTATAATTTGATGAAAGACAAATACTCAAATAACCATAACTTTGGAGAGTCCAGGTTGCTGACAGGAGGCATCGGGAAATGCCTCCTAGTGATAAGTGGTATTTGAAGTGGCTCTTTACACATTGGTAAGGTTCTTTGGAGCTTGGGTTAGAGGATTTTACAGGGAATAGTAGAAATAATAGCAGAGTTTAGAGGCAGAAAAGCCTTTAAGGAATTAAAAGCATGGCCATCTTTGTGGCTAGTTGAAATTGTTGGGTTGTCATTTCAGTGAACCATGTGCAAAACCAATAATACAGACTGGATTTGTTTATAAAACATGGTTCATTTGATTTGATTTTGTACTAGGCCTATAGTTAGTTTTAAGTAGCTGTGGTTCTCAGATTCTTGATATTAATCTCTGTTCCTGTAAAATTTCCTAGTTTTTAAGCTTATTTTACATATTTTAATGAAAAATTTAAAATTAAATTTGTGTCTAATTGACCAATGCTTTGGGGAAAATAAGAACTTTGTATTTCCAATATTCAAAATTTATTAAAACTTTGTCCATTATAATCCTGGAACAGAATGACACATATTCTCATTGCTTTGATTGATACTTCTTTATATGCTCTTCTGGTTTTAAGTCTTGAAACAGGATTAATTTAATCAGTTTGTACTTGTAAAACTCATTTTTAGAAAATTTAAAACAAAGAATTTATACGATGAAACTCTAAAAGTAATTGCATGATTCTCCTCCCCCACAGAAATATCTTGTAAGTTCAAGATAAGAGATCACATTTGTCAAAGTCATTTCTCTTTGTCTTTAGGAAATGGAGTTGTTTTTTCCTTCAAGTGGAGGTTGTGGACCGGCAAACACTGCTAAATTTACCAATTGTACTTGTTGCATTGTTAAACCCCATGCTGTCAGTGAAGGTAAGTGCTATGTTGAATACACTTTATCCAACACATTTTGTTAATAGGAGAGCAATGTTTATTTTCTTGATGTACTTTGTGTGTAGAAATTAAAGCATACTTTTAGTATTTTCATTTATTTTTTCTTGGAAGGCACTTGAATAAAGGTGACAAAATATAAGGGAAAATCTATCTAAATCTCTATTTGTCTTTTTATTTGTGCATTTTTAGTAGGTATTCTTTGAGTTGCTGATCATGCTCAGGCTCATTTATACTGTTACAGGTCTTGGTTCATTGACTTTTAGTCAGCCTCCTGACTTGCCAAACACAAACTGTGACTCACTTAATTCACTTAAATATTTGTTCTATATATTTTTTTTTTTTTTTTTTTGAGATGGAGTCTTGCTCTGTTGTCCAGGCTGGAGTGCAGTGGCATGATCTTCGCTCACTGCAACTTCAGCTTCCCAGGCTCAAGCAATTCTCCCATCTCAGCCTCCTGAGTACAGGCACACACCACCACACACGGCTAATTTTTATATTTTTAGTAGAGCCGGAGTTTCACTGTATTGGTCAGGCTGGTTTTGAATTCCTGACCTCAGATGATGCATCCACCTCAGCCTCCCAAAGTGCTGAGATTACAGGCATGAGCCACTGTGCCTGGCTAGTAGCACTCCTGTTGTACAATTTAAAACAATGTCTGCCATAACTCCAGTATACCCTTCCTGAGAAAGGTGGAGAAATTTCCTTCAGTTCTTTGTATCTCAAACAGTTCTTTGACATATTGCATATATATACACATTTGCATATGTACATATATAGAGAGAGAGAGTTTGCAAGTTCTTTTCTTATTTTTATCTCAATTATTTCTTCATGGTGTATGTATTTTTTTTAGGTATCTCAAATCTTTTTGGAAGTAAGATGGAGTATGATTAAAAAGATCACCCTTAAAAAACTAGAATATACTAAATAGTATACAGAAGTGAATGGATTTTAAAATTTTATATCTTCTAAGTATCAAAGTAATTCATATATATATAGTAGAAAAATTGGAAAATAGAAAACCATTAAAAAATGAAGTGTAAAAAATTACTATATTCCTATCACCTGAAGATAGTCATTGTTAATATTTTGATGCATTTCCTCCAAATCCTTTTTTTCTGCATTTGTATGTGCATGCGTGTACACTGATACACATGAATGTAATGGGTGAGATATAGGTCTATAGGCTGTTGTTTAAACATAATTTTTGTAAGCATTTCTGGCTGCCCTTAAATCCTCATTAATATTTTAATAGTTTGTTTAATATTTACAGCAATTATATAGATGTAGTATGTATTTGGATATTTAGGTTGTTTTCAGTTTTTTGATATTAAAATTAAAACTTAGAAGAGTATCGTTACACGTAAATATTTGATGATATCTCTAATCTTTTCCTCTGGCTAGTTTCCTAGAAATAGAATTACTTGTTGGAAGGATATGAGCCTTAAAGATCTTGCTGCATAATTTATACTTCTTTAATTATTTCGGAAGTATTTTAATATATTATAAATCCTTAGGACCATAATTATACGGAACTAACATGCAGCATGGGTAACAAACACTTATAGAGAATTTACCACTCTGTACCAGGTGGCAGACTGGTTCCTTATACATTATCTTTAATCTTGACAGCAAGTATGTCAAGTAGGTAAATTTGTTGCTCTTTTCAAGATAGGCAAGCTAAGCCTCCATGAGATTAAGTTGTTTCTCCTAATTTAGAGTGGAAATTAAGGATGTAAACCCTGTTTGTTTGTTTTTAATCTCTATGCTCTTCCCTCTATACTCTATTGCCCCAATAGCCATAGCCACAAAAAAGTCACAGAGCACATGGTTAGTAACAATTCCATAGGAAGTAATAGTAATATTTGAAATGGCTGGTATTGAAAATTTATGGAAAAAAAACTGGGATTTTATGTTTCACTCATTTTTTCTTAACTGGGGAGATTGTGTGTGCGTGTGTGAATGTCTATACAGGTTTAGTGTTCCTGATCCAAAAATCTGAACCCAAATTGCTCCAAACTCCAAAACTTTTTGAGCACAGACATGAAGCTCAAAGGAAATGGTCACTGTAGCATTTTCAACCACTGGCTTATGTTTATCGGATTTTTGAATTAGGGATGCTCAACAAATATGTATCTGCAGATATTTCAAAATAAAAAAAAACTGAAATCCAAAGCACTTCTTGTCACAAGCATTTCTGTAAGGAATATTCAGTCTGTACATACACACATGCACACACATACCCCCATGTATATTTGTGTATATATACATATATACATGCACACACAGTATACTCACATTTTTAAAAAGTTCTTCTCTATAGGCATCAACATTTTAAAAGCTTATCCTTCACATCTTAAAATGTTTTATTCAACATAGTTTATCTGATTTAAACCTTTCTAAGGAAAAATATTTTGCAAGAAGACTGAAGTAAAATAAAGTGGAACTAGAATAAATACCAGTTGTGTACCTTAATAATTGCATGTATAACTGGGAAAACTGGGAGCCACATGGAAAATTGAAACTGGACCCCTTCCTTACACCATATACAAAAATTTACTCGAGATGAATTAAAGATCCTCTGTATATGGTCTGTAAGTCCTTCTTTCATGGCCTCTGCCACGTCTCCTACCTTCTCTTCTGTCTCATTTCCTCTCCATTCTATTATTCAGTAAGATGAAGATACTTGTTTTCCAGGAGGAGTATGGTTCTCTGCACCTTTGCTCAATGCTCCTTTTGCCTTGAATATGTATTCTTCTCCAGCTCTTTTTATTAAAGTACTGTCTCCAAATGCCTTTTGGCATCATTTCAGTTCTAACCTCTCTGTACCTCTTTTTCTGTCTTTATAACTCTATCTATTAATATGCAATCCTGTATCACTAATTTTGTGCAAGGAGTTTATTTTACTCGTTCAGCCGTTGGATATGCTGCATCCTCATGTTCTGATCAGTTTTCTACTCTATAAATGCTATATAGTATGTTTTGGGTTTCTATGTACAAAATAATTCAGTGTCTTTCCCCTTATTAATTTGGTTTCATCGTTACTTGTTTTCTTCTTAAAGGTGCTGTCATTCTTCCATTCACTTGGATTCAAACTCTTGAAACCATCTTTTACCCTTCTTTCATCTTCATACCTTGTATTCAGTTTAATTCTATTGCTTCTTGTTTGGAAATATCTTATATTCATTACCTCCTTCTTTCTCTACTGCTGCCATCCAAGCTTTGTAGTTCAAAATAAGAGGAAAGTATTTGAAGATATCATGGCCTATTTTTTCCAACCAGCATTCTAAATGATTTCAAAAGCCTTTGCTATTGTTTCTACTACTTATTCTTTTCTTCAGACCAGCTTACTCATCACTATTGCATTAGTGATCTTCCTAAAATACTACTTTTATTTTGCATTTTCTCACTCAGCATTTTTAGTGACTTCTTGTTTCTTTTGGCAGTGTTTCTTTTTGAAGGAAAATTGTTCTCATGGACTCTCAGGGCTGACATAAATTATTTTTAGTAATGTAACTTAAATATGTCCAAATATAAAACTAAATACAAACTTTTGCTCATACGACTGTATAGCTAAAATAATTTGCAGATTCATAGCAAGCAAAACTATAAAACAAAATTTAACTTAATAGCATTAAGGTGACAAAGGATATTATTTGCCATAAAAACAAGCTTAACATGAATATAGTACAGTCTCTGAGACAGGCACGAGCCTGTTCTACTGCAGTGACTCAATTCATCCACCACTTTTCTGTCTACAGGCTTCTGAGAAACCTTTGTTTCTACAGCATGCTGTGATATAATTTGGCCTTCATTTGGTACAGATGTATCATTTGAGAAACAGATCCAACTCTATCTTTTTCTCACCCCTCAACCTGCTACAATTAAAATAGCACTACTTGGCTATAGTAAGATAGTAAATACAAATGCACATTCAGATACTAATAGTACATGGTAATATAGGGTTACTGGATAAGATCCAGATGATCCAAAATATGGTATAAGTGTGTGTTTGTATATATATGTGCCTATGTGCATGTATGTGTAAGAGACAGAGAGAAACAGAGTCAGAGTTTTAGTTGACTTGAAAAAAATAAAAAACCTTAGACTTGTACAGGAAACAAATGGAATCTCAAACTCAGCCCCATAACCCCAGAGTACAGTATAAAAGACTCCAGTATAAAAAATCACTCATCTATAGGTTAAAGACTGTATTCCTTATGTTTATATCCAAAGCCTTTATCAATTTGAATTGAATCTATTTTCCTTTTCAATTCGGTTTTCTTTTCTGTCTTCTTACTGTCATGTAAACATGCTCACACTTTCCGAGATGTGTGCCTTCTCTTCTCTCCGTATATAAGCCCATCTGTCCACAGCCTTTAAGGACCATTCATGCTTTCATTTCCCCTTGAAGCTTCTTCCTGTCTCTTCAGTTGTCATTTGATTTTTCTCCTTCTTTGAACTCTTGTTTGAATTCCTTTTGTATCTGGTACTTTGGCATTTCATTTTTTTGTATTAAATAATGCTATTTACAATTGTTTGATTTTTATGTTCTCTATATCTCTAGACTTCAGGGGCTTTAAAGGCAAAATAATATCTTAAAAGTTTTGTGCATAATCCTCAGAACCATTGTTGATATTCTTGAAGCACTTACTAAGGAAATCAAATAATTAGATTTAATGCTTGGTATTAGGGATTTAGTTTCTCTTGCAAAATATATGGTTTTTTAAAAATATGGAGTATAAAGTACTTTGCTGTAAAAAACTTGCATTTCTAAGAAACTAAAATGTCTTAAAATTTTGTATTTTTGCACTCATTGTCCTTCATTTTCAGGACTTTTGGGAAAGATCCTAATGGCTATCCGAGATGCAGGTTTTGAAATCTCAGCTATGCAGATGGTAGGTAGTTTACAATGAACCATAATATTTGTGAGAATCTTTTCAAAAATAGTTGTAAAATGTGTTACATTGAATGTTCCCTCTGTATTTATGAACCACATTAAAAGTAAAAGACATACTTACTGAACTCAGTAACCTTCCTATAGTCAAAAATGTTTTTTGATGTGATTTTTCCTATATAATGTTTTACTGAGAGAAGTAATATTCAAATGATACACCTAATTTAAGCTTATAAGGAAAGTTTATACAATTCTTGAAACTTTACTTACAAAATAAATAAGAACCAAAAACTGTAAGCAAAAAGTAGAATCAAAGTGAGAAACTCTAATGAGCTTTCTGTCTTCTGGATTCTTAACTAAACAGATAATGAAGGGAGAGAATAAGTTCAGATTTTTTTCCCTAACCAGTACCTTCTGCTGGTTTTTGGACTTCCCCTTAAGACCTCCTTTGGAGTTAGTGTATTCCTGCACCTCTGTTGGCACTTGTACCACTGGACCTTCAGAGCCCACACTTGTTCAAGATTGTGGTGCTCCTACCTTTCTAGGAAACCTTTCAGTGAGAAACAACACTTGCTTTGGTTGAGGTCATACCTTTGTGCTATACTCATCTGTACATTTGACTAGAATTTGGGTAACAGATTATTATATAAATTAGATAAACAATTTGTTTTTTACAGTGTTTGAAACCCAGCAAGTTTATGATTTTTCAACAGTGAAATACCAAAACAGCCATTTTGAAGCTGAGAATTTTCTTACCACTGTTATTTGTATTTTCTTTTTCTGAAAAGAAACAGCTTTCTGCAAAGTATTAAGATTACCCAAAATCAAGGACCAGGACACAAACTGAGGTTCTGTCTATTTTGTGCCAATAAGCCAAAAAAAAAAAAAAAAGTTTTCAAAGTCATCGAGCAAAACTTGAAGATTGATGAGAAAATTGATATTTGAAGAATCTTATCTAGAATTATAAAATAATTGTCAGCCAAAACTTTCTAAAAGTATTAGCTTGTTAATACATTAACAGGATTATAGGATGACATATAAGGCTATTTTTAAAAATATAGAAATGTTAGTTTTAAACACTGACCTAATTCTAGATCTGCAACTTAGCACAGTAATTGGTGATTGAGTATAGTTTGTACTTAATGAAAAAAATAATTTTATAAATGATTAATTGAGCCTATAGGTGAGGCATGGTAGTGTAGTGGCAAGCACAACCATTGGCTTTTGGAGTCAGAAAGATCTGTTTCTGAATCTTGGGTCAGCAGCTTTCTAGGCATGTGGCCTTGGCCAAATGTCAAACATTCTTATTCTCTGTTTGTTTTCTCATCTAGGCAGTGAAAGCATTATTATTTGCCTAAATGGGTTATTTTGCAGGTTAAATAAAATAATAATTTCTGGCTCAAATTACTAAGTATTTAATAAATGATATCTTCTGTTAGTATTTTGTTGCGTTTAACAAAAGGTATGTGAATGTAGGATAAAACACTGAAATCCAACAGAATTTCCTCCCTATTATAGTAATGTTGCCCATAAAAATAAATCCTCACAGTTTAAATTATTGTTTATATAGGCAGAAAGTTCTCATTGTTCTTCAGTCGGGCAACGATAAAAAAGCAAAATGGAGGGAAAATAAAATTGGGAATTCTGAGGCTATTTTCTAAAAAAATAAGGTCTTAGTTTTTGAGAACCTTGGAACTTAATGAAATTTTATTTCTAACTAAATTTAAATTCAGCCTTGATAAGAATAAGTCCTTCTAGACTTATTTTGTAAACATACTCTTACAATTCTTTTTGAAGAGTAGCAGAAAGTCCACATGACGTATAAGTGCTTTATCATGAACTAGACTAACCAGGGATTTTTCTGAATGCTTGGGAGAAAATTCATATTATTTTCTTTCCCCTCTACAAAGTCTGAACTACTTTTCTTTAATATTTCTTTCTTGTGCCACTAATCTATCAATAGTACAATTAATATTGCATATAAATCTTCTTTTGTATCAACAATGGGTTTTTATTTAGAGATAGGTGTAGGGTAGTAGGTAAGAGTATGATCAATGAAATCAGACTGTTTGAGATAGGGCGCTAGTTTGAGGAGGTTATATAACCCCCTGAGTCTTAGTAGTCTCATTGTAAGTTGGAGCTATTAATATTACTTATGCAGTAGGGTTGTTGTGAGGACTAAATGAAATGATGCAGATTCAGAACCTATAATAGTGCTGTTATCCATTATTATTCTTGATGAGCTAATCTTTAATAACACTTTTTCTTTAAAGAAAAATTTATGTAAAGTTTACAATTTAGAGTAAAGAGATTACAATTGTTAAGTGCTAAGTGTGGCTCATTTTTCTTTTGTTGATTGGTTTATGATTTTGTTTTGTTTTTTAATATAGTTCAATATGGATCGGGTTAATGTTGAAGAATTCTATGAAGTTTATAAAGGAGTAGTGACTGAATATCATGTAAGTATAAAAGTAAATGTAAAGCATATGTACTGTTAAATAAAAAGTATAGGATACAGTGTTTTGGACTAAGCTCCTGTACTAGGTCCCAACTGACCAGACTAAAAATCAATACAGTCATTCATACTAAAGTTCTGTGTCACCAGACTAAGTTGTTATCTGACCTTCTGAGAAATCAGGAGAGAACAAGCCAAATTTCCCAAACAGGCTAATTTTATTTCGCTTAATAATAAAGTTATCTCTGCCTTTCATCCACATGACAAAAAGTAATCTGAGGTAACCTGATGTTAATCAGTCAGTTATTTCCACATTACTTTCTTCAAACTATATACTTTTCATACCTCCCAAATTCACTGCAACCAGCCTGCAGCTTCCTAAACTCAATTCTCTTTTTTCTTCCCCATTTGTGGAGTCAGATAATAGGTTCAGATCCGAAATCCTCTATTATGTGACCATAGACAATTTATTTACCCTCTTTAAACCTTGATTAATCCATTTATAAAATGGGAATAATGCTATTACCTACTTTATGAGGTTGTTGTGAGAATTAAATGAAAATTATGTAAAGCAGTCTCACATATTAAAATTACTCAGTATAATATTACCTGCTAGTATTACTGTTTTTATTATTATTTAGTCTGACGTAATTATTTGGCAGTAGATTCCATGTTGATCATTTACACCTATATTTTCTGCTTCACATTTGCAGTCATAAAAAGGTGATAATTCCTATCTTATAGGGTTACTATGATCCATTTATTATATATATTGAGTATCTTCTATATGACAAATAATCAGTAATGAACAAAAAACATACTGCCTGCATTTATGGAGTTTATGCTCTAAGGAAGATAGACATTAAATCAAATGATCCTTAAAAACTAAGTAAGTTTTTAACACTTATTCTAAAATAATATTTTTTCTGTTTATCACCTTTTCTTCTCTTCTGAGATTCTAATTACACATATAATAGCTTAACATAGTTGCACAGCAGGTCTTTTTTCTTCTTGTTCATTTTTCTTTCTCCCATGCTTATTTTGGAATAGTTTCTATTGAATATCTTCAAATGTATTGCTCTTCTGCAATGTTTTATCCTGTTCACCCCATTCAGTGTATTTTTCAATTTAGATGTCTTAGATTATACTTCTAGAAGTTCTGTTTGGGTCTTTTTAATATTTTTTACTTTCTCCTCATCACGTTCATATTTCCTTGTATAATTTGAGAATGTGGAGCTTATAATAGCTGTTTTAATATCCTTATGTTATTATATCATGTATTTAATTGCTGGGTCTATTTATTGAGTTTTCTTCTGGTAATGGTTAGTATTTTCATACATCTTTGCCTACCTAGTAATTATTTATTGGATGCTATATATTGTAAAATTTACAGTGTTACATGGTAGATTTGTAAAGAGTGATCAATTTTGTTCTGGCACTTTTAGTTAAATCACTTGGAATCAGTTTGAAACTTTTGAGTCTTGCTTTTAAGCTTTGTGGGATGGGTATAGAACATCTTATAATCTAGGGCTAATTTAGGCCAACTACTATGGTGCAGTACTCTTCTGAGGACTCTCCCTGATGCTCCATGTATCATATGAAAAGGCGTTTCACCCTGGCTGGTAGAAAAACTCTTCTCAGCGTTGTGCCGTCTCTGACTTGTTTGGTCTATTTTCTGGCAATTATATCCCAGCCTCAAGTATTTTTCTCTGCACATGCGATGGATTAGTAGCCAAAGACTCATGGGAACTCCTCTGCAGATCTTGTAGCTTACCCTCTGCATGTTCCTCTTGTTTCTCCAGTATTCTTCTCTGAAAATAAGAGCTGTATTGGCCTCCCCAAAGTCCAGTCTTTGTCTATTCAACTCAGAGAATGTTGGGCTCTGTTGTGTTTCCTCTACCTGGTCTACAGGTCCGGAAACTGCCTCTAGACAGTAAGACCAAGCAATTATACAGCTCACCTCATCTGTTTCCATACCCTCAGGGGTCATAGTCCTGTGCCACCCATCATTCAGTGTATGAAAACTATTGTTTCATGTATTTTGTCTAGTTTCTAGATGTTTAATGTGGGAGAATAAATCTGGTTCTATTATTTCTTGTTGCTAGAAGGCATTATGATTTTGAAAAGGTTTTTCGGAAGAAAACCTTTGAAATTTATATGTATATGTATATGTATATATATATATGTATATATATATATGTATATGTATATATATACGTATATGTATATATATATGTATATATATACGTATATGTATATATATATGTATATGTATATATACATGTATACGTATATATATATGTATATGTGTATATATATATATATATATATATATATATATGAATGTGAACTTGACAACATTGTATTCAAGAAGGCCTTTGCAAGGAAGATATACTGAAAGATAATTCCAAATAATGAAAGTGTCAGATGATAAAGGATTACATTAAAATGGTGATAGTAATGGAGAAGAGAGAGCATATTCTTCAAGGAAAAATGGACAGAATTTGGGAACTGCTTGATGTATGGGATCTAAGTGGGGAAGAAGTCACAGATGACTTTAAGGACATTAGTAGAATAGTGACACAATTAAAAGAGGAAGGGTAAAGATTGTTAAATTCTTTACATTCTTTTATATTACATATCATAGGACATGGTGACAGAAATGTATTCTGGCCCTTGCGTAGCAATGGAGATTCAACAGAATAATGCTACAAAGACATTTCGAGAATTTTGTGGACCTGCTGATCCTGTAAGTTATTGTTTAAAATATTAGCTGAGTGTATTATCTATTCACTATTTTCGCAGGTTTAAAACTTTTGGTTTGTTCCTTAAAGTAAATAATATAAAAATGAATATAATATACAAAGTTTTTATTCAAAATGGCACTTTATAAATTTATTTTTTTGAGAGGGAGTCTCACTCTGTCGGCAAGCTGGAGTGCAGTGGCACAATCTCAGCTCACTGCAAGAAGGCCTTTGCAAGGAAGATATACTAGAAGATAATTCCAAATACTGAAAGTGTCAGATGATAAAGCATTACATTAAAATGGTGATAGGAATGGAGAAGAGAGGATGTATCTAAAAAATATTGCCCAGGCTGGTCTCCAACTCCTGATTTCAAGCAATTTTCCTGCCTTACCCTCCCAAAATGCAGGGATTACAGGTGTGTGCCACCACAGATGTGTGTCTGCCTCCCAGGTTCAAGCGATTCTCCTGCCTCAGCCTCCCGAGTAGCTGGGACTACAGGTGCATGCCACCACGCCTGGCTAATATTTTGTATTTTTAGTAGAGACGGGGTTTCACCATTTTAGCCAGGATGGTCTCGATCTCCTGACCTCGTGATCCACCCGCCTCAGCCTTTCAAAGTGCTGGGATTACAAGCATGAGCCACCGCGCCTGGCCTACATAATTTATTTTTACATAACATTCCAAGAAATAGA
Source organism: Plecturocebus donacophilus (assembly GCA_004027715.1). Taxonomy (NCBI): domain Eukaryota; kingdom Metazoa; phylum Chordata; class Mammalia; order Primates; family Pitheciidae; genus Plecturocebus; species Plecturocebus donacophilus. The sequence goes on from PVKP010000145.1 coordinate 52,842, forward strand.
TTTTTAAAAATTAACTTAGTGATAATATGGAATAGGCAGAAGCATTTACCATTGCATTTTTTCTTTCTTCTTGCTAAATTGTCCAGATAAATACATTTTGCAAGCTTCATGATAGAAATTATCTAAGGTATTATATATATCCTTTAACATAGGGGGACCATAAGTAAAGCTCTTATAATACAGTGGCAGCATACCAATACATAAATAAATATGGGCAATGGGACTTATGTGAAACTTGGTATTCACTAGTATACCTTTCAATTTGCTTTGAGTTTTCTTCCTATGGACATTTAACAGTGTGTGTATATATGTGTGTGTGTATAAGTGTGGGAGGATGAAAAGTAGAAGTAACATTAGAACACTATGATAAAGCTCCATGCAAATATTAGAAACTGGGTAGGATTATGGGAAGTATTACTGATTTAAACACTAACTTTAGTTTAAATGTACTATTTCCTTTATTTTACTATTATTTATAAATAGTTTATTGAAGATGAGCAGCCAATTCAATTTAATTTTATTCAGGGCATTATTTATTATTTATTTTTATTTATTTATTTATTTTTTAGACGGAGTGTTGCTCTGTCGCCCAGGCTGGAGTGCAGTGGCGCAATCTCGACTCACTGCAACTTCCACCTCCTAGGCTCAAAAAGTGATTCTCCTGCCTCAGCATCCTGAGTACCTGGGACTATAGGCGCCCGCCACCACACCTGGCTAATTTTTTGTATTTTTAGTAGAGACAGCGTTTCATCATGTTGGCCAGGCTGGTCTCAAACTCCCAACATCAGGTGATCCGCCAGTCTCGACCTCCCAAAGTGCTGGGATTACAGGCGTGAGCCACCATGCCCAGTCATTTATTGAACACGCTTAGATGTAAGACAATAAATCCACAGCACCTATTAGGAAATCATCTTGTGTGAAAGTGCTGCTAGATTAAGCCCAGTAGGGGAGAACCATATTCCTGTTGTCAGTGATCTAAAAGTATATACAGAAAGATCTTTTAGAACGCTTACAGTGCTACATATAAAAAAGTATATTGTTATTTCAGTAAAATCAAAATGTTGAATTGTAAAGGAGCAGTTAATATGACCTGAAGGTAGCTAAGAAAACTTAGAGCAAGAGAGATATAAACAGGGATTTGAAAGACAAATTAGGACACAAAGAGAATGGAAAAAGATCTAAAGCACGTACAAAAATGCCAATGAAGGAATTTGCAAATTTACTATGGTATACAGCAGGAATATTTTCTTGACTTCAGTGGGAAATCCATAGCTGGAGGCACAAGGAGATACATTTTCTTAGATAGACGAAATTTGGTAGAGAATTCTGCTAGGGATGAGTGTGGTTTTAGCCTTAGAAGCCAGGTTAAAAATTGTAATTCTGTTTAATTTGAATTTCATATCATAGGAAATTGAAATTCCTTGTATGCAGCTTAATTTTGACTACACTGAATTGTTAGTTTGATGCAACTAGATCAAACTAAATTAGATGAGATTTAAGACAGAAGATCTAGAAATAGAAAGATGCAGACATCGATAGAGAAAGTTGGCAGGACCTCCTTTATATCTTTTCAGGGACAAAGAATAGATACTTAAATAATACATGTGGTTGTGATAGAGTAATAATTACAAGGTGACTGTTGCAGAGGACATTGAAGGATAGTGGTAATGATGCTGTTTATTGAAAATTAATCATAAGACATTAGGAAGGGATTATTTTTTGGCTAGATGAATAAACATAACTCAATTTTTGACATTTTTGACATTTTAAATTTCTGATTTCTGTTTGATGGCCAAGAGGGGTTTTTGTACCTTTTTTTAAGGTAAGTAAAACTGAGAGTGATCAGCTTGATCTAATAAGCAGGAGTAATTAAAGACACGAAAACTAAAACAAAAAAAGGAAAGAAGAGGATTCATTCTTTTGTTCTGTCATTGATTCAATAAATATTGATTGAGCCCATCTCAGTATTTGTGAATATAAAAATAGAAGCCCAGGCTGAGCATGGTGGCACATACCTGTAATCTCAGCATTTTGGGAGGCTAAGGCAAGAGAATTGGTTGAGACCAGGAGTTGGAGACCAGCCTGGGCAATATGGTAAGACCCTATCACTATAAAATTATATATACACACACACACACATATACACACACACACATATATATACACACACACACACATATGAATGATATTTTATATGTAATAAATATAAATATATAAATATAAAATATATACATATACATACTTATGTAATTATATATTTTTAATCTTTATTTTTGTTATATATTTTACATAAAGTTATGTATATATATAAAACTTCTATTATATATGTGTGTATGTATATACACACACACATGTAAATATATGTGTATATATATACATACACATATATATACACACATATATATGTATATATGTATATATGTGTATACATATATATGTATATATATACACACACATACACACACACACACATATATATATATATATGAAGCCTCAAAGAGCTTAGTCTGTGAGTAGACAACTGTAAGTGGCTAATTACCATGTAATATGGCAATTTGAATTGTTAGATATTTGCAGGTACTATTGGAACCCAGAATTATAGCAGCTAGCTCAGCCTGGGGATGGGTGACACAATGGTTTGAATGTTTCCTCCAAAAATTCATGTGTTAGAAACTTAATCTCCATGTGTATATGTTGATGCTATTTGGAAGTGAGGCCTTTAGGAGATTATAGGGTTAGATAAGGTCACCATGGTGAGGCCCCCATGGTGAGACTAGTGGCTTTATAGGAAGAGTAAGAGAGACCTGAGCTGATACGCACACTCTTGCCCTATTGCCATGTGATATCATTCCTCATGTTGTGACACAGTGAGGCCATCACCAAATTCTAGTGCCATGCTCTTGGACCTTCCAGCCTTCAGCACTTACAGTTATTTCTTACAGAAATAACTTTTTAAGAATATTTTCAGATGCTCTCTCCCAGCAGAAATACATTTATTTCCTCTATAAATTGCCTAGTCTCAGGTATTTAATTATAGCAAAGAAAATGGACTAAGATATGTGGCAAAGGTCAGGGGAGACATGGCTTCTGAGCTGAATTATAAGGAATTAAAATTTAGCTTAGTGATGAAGGCGGGAAATGATATGGTTAAAGTTTTGAATACTTAAGACAGTGTAACTTTGGGGCCACAGCAAGCTCTTTAGTCCTGCTGGAACTAAAGTACAGTGCAAGGAATGATAAACAATGGGGTCATTGGGGAGTGAGCAGGTGCATGATCATAGAAAGAAGAGTCCCCAAAAGAAAAAAATGATGATTCCCATTTTTTTTGTAGGTATTTATTCAATGAACATTTACTGAGTAAATAGTATGTGCAAGGCTCACTGCTGGGTCCTATTGCAGGGGCATAATAAAGATGACTAGAACACGTTATTTTTCCTTAGGGACCTCATAACCTCATGATAGCTCAATCTTGAAACTCTTTCAGGGCCCTGAATCTTGTCTCATTAAGCATGGAAGCCATTACTCTACTATTTTTGGGGGGGTTCATTTTAGTTGTTTATAAGTTCCACATAGCATTATAGAAAGTTGCACCACAGGGATTTTAAAATTTGGAACTGAAAATGTTAACAATGGTTGTCTTTGGGGGCTGGAAACATGACAATGTTTTAGTTCTGTTTCCTATATTTTGCAAAATTTCATTAAAGTACTTATATTACTGTTATGATAAGAAAAAATACTTTTTATCTTAAAACCTGAAAGTTAATGAACTTTTAAATGAGGAGGCCTATACATATAAGAACTGATTCACCTCTTGTGTCTGAGACTCCTAAGTTATATTCTGTTTCTAAGTGGAGATCCAGGATGTCAAGCAGGACTATATGCCTTTGATGGGTATTTTCAAATCAGAAGAAATACTATAGTAGTTACAGACAAACTATGTTCTGAAGACAATAAAATGGCTCTTTCCCTTTAGTCTAAGAATTTTTTAATCCATTTGACTCTTTTTCTCCATCCTTTTCTTTCCCCCTTTTCTCTCCACCTCTCTAACAAATGGATATTGAATGTTTACTACATGCTAGTAACTGCCAGGTGCTACTAGGTTTATATTAATGATCAAGCCAATACAGGTTTGTTTTTTGAAGAATGTATTATCTAGCTCTAGGAAGAGATAGAATTGATCATTAAATAGTAATCTCACCTTAAACTGCAGGTATGCCAATCTATTCATGTATTATATTTAAATGACTTTTTAAAAAATTAATAGCAATTTATTAAATAACTTATTAAGTAAACTTATGTAAAACAAATTTAAATAGCAAAATAAATAGCAATTAATTTTTAAAATAATTTTTAAGTAAACATTTTCATTTAATAAAATATTCTGGCTAAAGAAAAGAATTTCTCTTGAAGAGTAGATGGCTGAAAGGGGTTTAATAGAATTAGTACAAATTACATACTGGAAAATACTTACATTTCAGAATAACTATGGGTCTTGGATTTCTTTTGCTTTGGTGTTAAATAATGTTCAATCTCCAAATTTATTGAAAATAATTACTCTCTTTGTGAATATAAAAAGAGGAAACAGCACAACCAAACAGGAGAGTAATAAACAGCAGTTGACATTAAACTACTGAATGAAACAATATTGTATCACATTTTTCTATGAAAATTAAAATTTTATTCAAATATAATAACGGTGAATCAACAGCAATATATTCCTGAAAAAGCTGAAGATGTAATTGAAACTCTCAAGTCAGAGGTTTGGAATTTTACATATCCCTTTCTTGTAATATGTGGATTTTTTTAACTAAATTAAGTTTAAATGAAGATTTTTCTCTTTCTTTGGTTGTTCCTGCCATTAAGTTTCATAACTGGGATTCAAACCTTGACATTATTGCTCTCAAATCCATGCCTTTAGCCATTACATCATATTGTTTTATTACATGTTCTTGACCCTATCCCAGTATTACCTGGGCATAAAATGTGCAAATCTAATGACTTTTTAAAATTAGATTAAGAAATACTTTTTCCTCTGTTAAGTTTTTAAAGTAGAGGTTGCTAAAAAATTTTTTCTAGGTGACTTAGCTGTAAGCTGATCTAAAAGCAATAAAATAGATGACAGTTTTTACCTCATATTACCTGTATCATAATTACTTATGTTATGGATAGAAAGTCAAAACTCAAGAAAACATTAGCTGATTGGATTAAAGGCAAAAGGAACTTTATACCATCTCATCCTCCTTGATATGACATATTGTATATGTAGGAACAAAATAATTTTTTGCTGTATAAAGCCATTTAAACAGCAGTTTTAACAGATACTTGATGAATAGTGCTGTGGTAAATTATTTTACAAAAATGTTTATGATGTATCCAGATTTATGTTAAACATTACTTCATCATAGAGTCCAATAAATATGGAAATTGTATCCTCTCATATAGTCTTCCAACCAATACGTTATGCTTTGATAAACTGGAATTAAAAAAAAAAGGGAAAACATGAGATATGTTCTTTGATCTGAAAGAACTGATGATCTAGAACTGAACTGGATCTTGCAAAAGGAAAATGACACACACACACACACACACACAAAAAGAAGACACACACACAAAAAAAGAACTTATGATCTAGATGAGGGATTCAGTAGACCAGGGTAGGAATAAGAGACAGTCACGTGACCTGGAATAGAACGAAAAGTTTTAATGTGGCCTGCAAGCAAAGGGGAAGGAAGCCCCAATGTGGCCAGGGAACTAAGCTGAAACAGGGGAGAATGATTGGGGCTGCGTAACTTGTTCAATGTGTGATTCTCTAGAGGTATTTTATTGTCCTCTGATTATAAAACCTCCTCCCCATCTCCCTCTTTCTTTTTCCCTCATTTTATTTGTGATTATGATGTAACTGGCAAAGTCTGTTATTTTGTAGTAACATGTTGTTCTTATTTTGGCACATTGCATTTACAGTGTACTCTTTTATTGTGTTGGAGTGTGTTTGTGTGTGTGTGTGTATTTAAATATTAAGAGTGATCTGTTCTAGAGCATTTGAACCTACCACAGAAGGACTGTCTAAAGAACAAACGTGGAACATAGTGTTTAGATGAATACCAATGTTCCAACCCCCAGGGGGCACCAACACATTTGGTACAGAATTATTTTGTCACAGTAGTGTTTACTGTTATCACACTTAGGAACCAAGCATTGGGATGCTCTCTAGGTTCTAGGTTGGCATGTTCATTTGTGGAATGGAGGCTTCAGTCTCAAGCAATAATTAGAATAATATCAACAATACTTTCATATATTCAGGCATATCTTCTAGTGTAGTGGAGAATATAGAAAAGTCTTATGACTAAAACTCTCAGGAGATTCCTTAGAGTATACAGACCTGGATAAACTAGAAATAAATTTCACTTTAAGGGATTTTTGCCCCTTTACCTCCATTTTTGTTAGATTGGGATTTACTCTGTTTTATTTAACTAAAATTATTAAATATATTGTGGGTGTTGGGTGTTCAGGACTGGGCATGATAGACATTGGCTCTGCCCACAGGGAATTTATAGTCTAGCGAGAAATATTATTATTAAACAAATTATTACATAGTTGTATATATTACCACTATGCTAAGTCTTTTAGAAGAATCTGATAATTGTGTAAGGAATTGTATTAATAGCAGGAGGCTCTAGCTTAGTTGAGGTAGAGAAATTCCTGAAAGATTTTGATTTATTCTGAAGCCTATAGAGGCCCTAAATCTGGGGAGAACCTAGCATATTCTAGGAATTCAAAAAAGCCTGATTTGGCTCTAGCCTACAATGCGAAGAGGAAAGTAGCCTACAAGGTAGCTAGAGATTGTTTAGTCCAGAGTATGAAGGCCACATTAACTAGGTTATATTTACTCTACGTGCAACAGGAAGCTCCACAAAAAATTAAAGGATTAATGACATCGAATTTGTATTTTGAAAAAGCTCTGCTACTAATAATGTGGAAAATTTGTTGGAGGAGAATATAGTAAATCGAGGTAGAGAAATGGGACTTTGGGCTTGTATGGTAACAGTGGAAGGTTTTGAAATATATTTTGGAAGGAAAACTGGAGAAGAACTTGGTAATTTGGACATGGGTGTAAGCAAGTAGATAGTTTGTTTACTATAGATGAAGAAATTAGAAATGACTGTTTTATTTTGGAATATACACAGAAACAGTAATTAAAACACCAAAGCCTTTATTCATTGTTTAAATGTTTTTCTGGAGCTTTTCCAGAGTTTTAAATATTATGTACATATAAATAACTTTTACTCTCAAAAGTAGGAGGTAGAAATAGCAAAAATGCTTGTAATCTTGAATTTAAACTATTTTAACTTTGGCATCTATCAGGTTTTAATAAATTTGGAGCCCCCTGGTCTTTGATGAAAAAAGTCTTAAGAGTGTCTGGTTTTGTTCTTAAAGCATAATGAGGTCTTATGCTGCTCTTTCAGTGTTAGTTTTGTGGATTTTTCAAAACTCAAGTTTTGTAAAAACAAAAAATACTGTATTTCAACATGCTATAACCACCAGATGTTGCTTTCTTATTAGTTCTGCTGTGGATATTCATATGTGGATGGAATTAATTGATTAAAATCTAAAAACAGATGGATTATGGAAACACATTCTTTATAACCTTACAGAATTGAAATCCAACCAATATGTATATTTTCCAAAGCTGTAAATCTATGGATCTTTGTATTACTGTATTACCACCATAAATTTGATCTATGTAATTAAAGGTAATATTTAGAGACTATTTGGGATTATTTCCAGTTTTGGCTTTTAAGCCTTTCTAGTAATTAACAATTTATTGCTAAGAATTGCGATACTTGCTGAGATGTTACACTTAATACTACGCAGAATGAAGATGAAATGGCTGTTTGAATTATTAACACCATAATCTCTACTTTCAGAGCTACAGAAGTGATTAAAATAGAAATATACCTTCCTTTTCTTCAGTAAGGCTTTACTATTATTTTGGTTAAAATATAACTATCTATGTAGATTTCCACTGGAGAGTTAACCAATAATAGCCATTTTTTCTTTGTTATCTTTTTCACTGTTAAACTTACTTCAAAAGGCTTCTAAAGGTTCCTTACATGTTACAGAGATAATATACACAGTAAAGTTGGCCTGAAGCATTTTTGTCTCTGATTTATTCATTTATTGTCAGCCAACCCACCAACCACTATCCAACCAAACATTTACAGACTTTCAAAGTACATGAAGTATTAATAGTTTTTAGTACTAGCAATGAAAACATGAACAACACGCCTTTGCTGAGCCAGAAGAATTTATGTCCTAGTTGAAGAAAAGAATTGTATAGTCAGTAATTGCAATAAAGTCTTATAATTGCCATGATAGACATATATATTAAATGGAAAAAAAATTTATGTTCAAATAAGATTGAGAAATACTGGGTTAAATGAAGTTAAGCAGATTTGTGTATTACAGGACTCTAGAACATTTCAAATGCTGACATGCATTGTGAATCTCCAAAAGAAGGCAACTGGTATGAAGTATTTTCCAGTTTTGTTGCCAAAAGTTACAGATGACAACCAGGATGAGAAGAAATTCCTGACCATAATTCTTGCTAAGCCGCTTTCAGGGACCTTGAAGAGAACATAAAGAACTCTGAAACATAGCTTTTACTTTTTAGGGAAGAGAAAAAGATAAACAGGACTACATAAATCTAGGCTTCATTATTTTGTTTTCTTTATTTCCAGCCTATTCACTCCACCACTCTCCCTTCCCCACTGCATTAGATCTTTGGAGTGATTTGGAGGCTCCTATAGCTTTCCTGCTTTTGAATTTCTCATCAGGGTTAGAAAGTAACATTGTCCTGTTATTAAAACTTATTCATCCTGATAAACCAAAGCTCACAAATACTTGCGTTTTTCAGACTATTTTTTAATTATAGGGTGAAAAAGATTATCTTTCGTTAAAGGAATTTGGAAAAATCATTTTGTTTTGTTTTTCTTTGTTGTCTCTTTTTTTCCTTCTGCTGCTGTGATAGTGAAGGTGTGGTTAATTTTGATCCTCTTCTCCCTTGGGTATACCCTGAGACTAATCTTAGAGCAGGGTTTTTCTCCTGATGTCTGTAGACCTCTATGGCTTTTGGGAATAGAATTCAGGGGTGCTGTCGTTTGGTTTGCTTAACTCCCCCAGATCTCATATTAAAATGTGATTCTCAGCATTGGAGGCAGAGCCTAGTGGGAAGCATTTGGGTCCTGGGGGCAGACCCCTCATGAATGGCTTGGCGCCATTCTCAGGGTAATGAGTGAGTTCTCACTGGGCTGTGGAGCCAGGCTGCCTAAGATTCTTCATCTGTAAAATATAATCTGTTTCTTCACCAAAAACATGGAAAAAGAATAAACCTGATGTGAGGATTACATCCACTAATGTGGGCAAACTTCTTAGAATATTCCATAAATATGGATTTTTCTTTTCTCAGAGGCAAGGATACATGCTGTTAGAGCAACACACATAGTGGGCAAGATGGAAAGACTTGAATGAGTTTTGGGGAACTTTGTACCTATGTCTTGATTTTGGGAGAGTAATTGAGGAAAGAAAGCACCAGATGTTGCCTTGAGATCTGAAACCTTATTCTTTTCATACATATATGTTATGATGGTGCTAAAGCTAAAATTACGTAAGATCATGGGACAACAATTGACACTGACTCTGATCATACAAAGTAGGAAATTGATAAACGAGAAAACTAAAAATGTGGTTATAGTAATTATTGTTTTTTAAGTAAACTACAATGTTATATTGTCAGTTTATCCTAAAGAACAATAACATAAGCATACTATTTTGCTAGACTAATTATTAGTGTGACAATAGTAAATATATATTCATAGGTTTCCTGCTTTGGTCTTAGAGTTGATAACAAAATTAGATGGAAAACTGTTTTCAGTATGAGATCTTGGCCATCCTTGTTTTATGACTTTTAAGAAAGAAAAGAAACTTCCAATGGAATTACACCAGCTGTAAGGACAGTAAGCTTGCCCAAGAAATACAAATATCAAATTTGAGGACTTTGATAGAGTTCAAAATGGAATAAAATCAATAATTGTTTGTTGAGGTGGAATGGTAATCAAGGCATTACTAGATTTTGCTTGCAAACTGTTATAAGAAAAGATAAGTTTACAGACAATGGTAAAATAAATCTGAGAGTAAGATAAATACTTTAAGAGAGGCACAAGTGGTGACCAGGATTTTCAAAGAGAGGAGTGCTGACATCTCTGGAGTAAGTGCATAAGGTTTCACAGAGAGTGTGATATCTGAAAGAAGGTGAACCCTGTAGAATGCATAGAATTTCTGTAATCTGAAATGGGAATCTGTACTTTTAAAATGACAGATTATCTCACATAGATACAGAGATGGCAAGGTTGAGTAATTTAGTTTGAAGCATTGGATAGAGTATAATAGTAGACAATAATGCTAGAGAGATATTTGCATCATAATGAATCCCAGACTTGGAATTTTGTTATTTGATAAACATGAAAAAACATTGAAGGTTACTGACAAAGTAGCACTGTCATATGATCAAAGTAAGAGATAGTGACAATATGTAGTATGGATTGAGTGAAAGTTTAGGAGGAGAGGCAGCCAGTACTGAAGCATTTGGAAAGTAAAAATAAAATCCCAAACTCTGTACCAACTAAACAGATCCCCCCTTTGGACAAGGGAACCCCAGAGAAACCTTAAAAACTAAGTTCCCTGGCCTGGTATGGTGACTCCTGTAATCCCAGCACTTTGGGTTGCTTAGGTGGGAGGATTGCTTGAAGCCAGGAGGTTGAGACAAACCTGGGCAATGTAGTGAGATCTTGTCTCTACAAAAAATTAAAAAATTAACCAGGCATGGTGGTGCATATCTGTAGTCACCAGTGCAGTGGTTTGATCAAAGGTCAGTTCAGCCTTGACCTCTGGGTGACAGAGCAAGACCCTGTCTCAAAAACAAAAAACAAAAATAAACAAGTTCCCAGCCATGATGGGATGAGGGATGAGATATATCTCATTATATCCACTCCTTTGCTAACCACCATTAGCCTTCCCTAAGGGTTAAAGAGAAACTAGCTCTTTGAAAAACTTACTCCACTGCTGATATCAACCCATCAACCATTGTTGCCCCTCCCTTTTGTGGTTTTGACAGGGCAACTGACCAGTATTCCTTCCTGATTAGAGACCACTAACCACAGAGTGGTTCTGGCCATTCTACAGATTGTGCACAGAGGGCCTTTATGTCCTCTGCTTTACCTTTTGATTTAGAAAGCCAAATTGTAATACATTTAAATGTTAAGTCTTTACCCTAGAGTGAACATGGTATTGCAGTCTCGCCAGTGCACCACAACGTAGTAGTCTCTCATTGTGCGGTTATCACCTAGAATTCTTTGTCTCACAACCAAGAGAATTAAGGAGCATGAACACAAAGAGTGAGGCTGGAATGAAAGTTTAATAAGCAAAAGAAAAGAGCTCTCTGCCATGGAGAGAGGGCCCAGAAGAGGGTTACTATTTTTACCCTTGAATACAAAGACTTTTATAAGAAACCAATGAGGGCTGGGTGTCTCATTTGCATAAGGCATGAATTTCTGATAGCTCCACCCCATTCTCCTAATATGCATGCAGGCTTTAGCTTGAGTTACTCCATGTTGCTTTTTCCTCTTACTGCACGTGTGTTAGGGGATAAAATTTTCCATTGCAGGCATGTTTGGGTAAGTCACCTGTGTAGCCTTTCTTATCTGTGTGGCTGTGGGCATGTCTTAGGCAAGCCACCCTGTGCTTCCCTTATCTGTGCCTGCTTGCTCTTCTTTTGTTTGAAAGAATTCAACTGAGGGCCCACCCTGCCTGCCTGCCTGCCTGCCTGCCTGACAGGCTTCTTCTTTTCTCATCTCTCAATGGGACACATGTTACGTGCACATTGGCCTACTGTGCATACCCATGCCTTCCCTTCATAAATATTCATAGCTCCTCCTATAACCCCTTGAATATTTGTACTTAGCCAAACTGCTCAGCATCAATTTGTGTTTCCTTTACCCCTCCCTCCAAGTGCCTGTTTCTGGCTTCTGGCCAGAGGTTATGCTTCCTAGCCTCTTGGAATGGCCACCCTTCAGGCAACAACCTTTTATGAGAATTAAGCTCTTCTTTTCAAAGTTATGAACCTCATCATTCTTCACCAGACACATTAGGTCAGTTTAGGAAGCCATGCTTCAGAGATATGGTAAAGGAGAACAATTTAATAGGACTTCCTTTACTTCTGTAGGCCTGTGTCATCATCTCTTAAACCTCACTGAGTTATTGTGTTAGGCTCTTCTTATATTGCTATCAACAAACACGTGAGACTGGGTATTTGATAAAGAAGAGATGTAATTAGCTCACGGTTTTATAGGGAGGCCTCAGGAAGCTTACTGTCATGGCAGAAAGCAAAACAAGAGCAGGCATGTCACATGGCAAAAGCAAGCAAAGGAGTTGGGGGTGGGGTGCCACACACTGTTAAACCACCAGATCGCCTTGGAACTCAGAGTGAGAGCACACTTATCACCAAGAGGATAGCCCAAACCATTCATAAGGGATCTGCCCCCATGATTCAAACACCTCCCAGCAGGCTCCACCTCCAGCACTGGAGATTACAATTCAGCATGAGATTTGGGCAGGGACAGATATCCAAACTATCAGTTACTATGTGCAGCAAATCACCAAACATGTAAAACACCTGGCATGATGTGGGAAACAGTAATGCTGAAGAAATGTTAGCCATCTGGTGGTGATGGTGATGATTGTGTCATTGTTGCTGATGATGCTGCTAGACTCCCCAGATTATTTTGGCACTTCCATTTTCCTTTGCAAACACCTTTTCCCTGCCTCCCTTTTAAGTTGTAGTTCTTGGAATTCTGTTTTCAGCCTGAACTTGGGTATTTTTCTGCATGTCTTCCTTTGGTAATTCTATCCACTTTTATGACTTTAACCACCACCAGTAGGCTGGTAACTCTCAAATCTTGTTTCCAGCCTAAGAACACCTCCCAAGCACCAGATCCATGTTTCTAACTGGCTGTTAGCAGCCCTGCAAGAACAGTCCTACAGGCAAGAAGGTCTCATTCTCTTTCCTTGCAAACTTGCTTCTATGCTTCTTTTCGTATCTCCATAAATTCATTACCAGCCACAGCCAGCTAAGCCAGAAACCTTAAAGTGTGTCTTTACTGTTGCCTTTCCGCAACCCATTATCATAGTCAATCAAGCCCTTCAAGATACCTTCTTACCATCTCATAAATATTCCTTTCTGTCCATCTCTAGCTCCCCTACTTTAATTGAAATTTTCATCACTTCCTGTTTTATACTGGAACCTCCTAACTAGTCTTTATACCTTCAGAATTACTTCCCTGCAATTCTGTAACCACACTGCTGCCTCAGTAATCTTTTTAAAATGTAAATCTGGTCATATTATGCCCCTGCTTCAGACTGTTTTATGGCTTCCAGTGTCTGCTGAGTAGTTAAAACTCCTCAGCAAAGCAGGCAACGCTTTACAAGGTCTTGCCCTTTTCTGTCTATGTAGCAGCACTTACTGAATCTGATTGATTGATTGATTGACAGTCTCGCTCTGTCACCCAGGCTGGAGTGCAGTGATGTTATCATAGGTTGCTGTAGCCTCCACATCGTAGACTCAAGTGATCCTCCTGCCTCAGCCTGCCAAGTAGCTGGGACTACAAGAGTGTGCCGCCATACCCAGCCCATGTTTTAAACTTTTGTAGAGTTAGAGTCTCTCTATGTTGCCCAGGCTGGGCTCAAACTCCTGGGTTCAAGGGATCTTCCTGTCTCAGCCTTCCAAGGTGTGAGCCGTGGCACCCAGGCTTGAATCTTTGTTTTAAAATGTCAGTTTCATTATCAGTCAGGAATGGTGAGGCCAACGGATCAGATTATTGCCATTGAAAAGATAGTACAATCCCCAAGAGGAGAGTGCATACTGCACTATGCAGGGCCACACAAGGAAATATGAGGGTGGGTCAGAAAACAGAAGAATAGGGAGAAATATGGGCAAGAGCTTCTGTTGTGATTTCCTTTGGAAGAAATGGGTAAGGAGGGGCAAGCAAGTTCAGGATTGTCTGGTTCAAATGATTTCAGTGAAATGTGGGGTATCGGGGCTGCTCTAAGTTGTTTGACCCTGTCCCTGAGAAAATTAGGGCAGGAGAATGTTGATCCAGATTGTAAAAGTCTGATAGAGGAGATTGAGGTAAATGGGGTCTGGCTTGGTTGGTTTGCATGTGAAAGGCAATCTCACAGGGGAGCCCTTTATTATCTCTAGGAGTTGGCTGACCTTGGGAGGGACAGTCTCCTCAGGGTCAGTAAGGCCCCAGATGTCAAAATATCAGAATAAAAAGATATGCTTAATACTGTCTCTTACTCTCACTGGCTGTGCTCCAAGCAATTCTAAATGACTTGAATATCCAACCACACAATGCTAAATTCCCCTACTCTCTTCCTGGAAATAATTGCTTATCTCTTAATTTAATGATATTCTTGGTGAAGCCCTCCTTGACGTTTCCAACAGAATTGTAACTCCCTGTCATGTTTATTGATCACATTATATAGTAATTCTTACTTTACACCTATTCCTCCACCCCGTCAGGTCCAGACTGTAAACCCCTTGGGGAATGGGATCGTCGTACTCATTTTTTACTTTCTGGAGTTTGTAGCCTAGCAGGGTGCTTGGTGTGTAGTTGACTTTCAGTATATATTTGTCGACTGAGATGAAAAACGACTAATGAATAAGTGAATTAATTAATGATGAATTAATAAGTTCTATGTCAATCATACTCTTAGAAATCTTAACATCATTGAATTTCCTTTATTTCCTAAAACATTAATGATAAAAAGTCTTTCAGGCCAAAGTCTGAAGTCACTTGCACTAAGTTGTCATCAAACTAAATGATTTATGCTTCTCCTTCCAAATCAAAAATTCTGAATTTTGACTGAGTAAAACTTTTAATATTTCTGATGAATTATATCTTTTCCTCTTACCTTTATATGGGCTAGAGGTATAATATGTAGTTTTAAAAGTTGCAGCTCTGGGAAATGTGATACATGATTTTTATTATTATGGACAATAGGAACCAAGAAGTATAGCAACGTGGTGAAGACCCTGGGTGCTGTTGGGCACGGTGACATATACCTTTAGTCTCAGCTTCTTGGGAGGCTGATATGGGAGGAACACCTGAGCCCACGAGTTTGAGACCAGCCTGGGCAACATAGTGAGGCTCTATCTCAATTTACAAAATAAAAAATAAAAATAAAAATAAAAGAATAAAGACTCTGGGTTCTCTTATCTATCTAAGTTCAAATCCTACCTTCACCACTCAGTAGCTTTGGTCGTGGCAAGTGTGGTATCCTTTGAAAACCTTAATTTTTTTATTTGTAAAATTGTAATAATAATGATATCTACCTCATGGAATTACTATTGTAAAGAATAAGTGAGATAATTTATGTAAACTCTCTAGAACATAGTAAATACTTAATATGTGTTAGCTAACATTATTGTCACTCTTGTAATAGTGACAATATTGTTAATTATAAAATATAATTATCACTACTTAATGATACTTGGCACCCTTCCAGTATGATACTGGCCAAGGTTTCAAGGTTCAGTGACATTATTTTTGAGAAATGAAAAATAGACATAATAAGATGTAGACAAATTTAGCTTTAAGTACTTTTAAGTATTATTACTATTAGTCACATTTTGTGAAATCAAAGTCAATGGAAGAACATCTTTATTGTTTTGTAATTACCTAGGTGGCCTGTCTGGTAAATTAATTCTTTCAGAGAAGTCTTTTTAAAAAGGAAATAAGAAAATCTTTGTGTAAAAGTTGAGCAAGGTCTATACATGTGATTTTTAACAGCTTTATTGAGATATAATTCACATGCCAATATGAGTCACCTGTTTAAAAATGTATAGCTCAGTGGTTTCCATCACCACAATTTTAGAATATTTTCATCACTTCAAAAACAAGCTCCATATCTTTTGGCTATCATTTACCTACTCCCCACCTCACCCTCAGCCCTAGGCAATCACTAATCTACTTTTTATCTCTATAGATTTTCCTGTTCTGGACATTTCATATGAATGAAATAATATGTGGTTTTTCATGAATGGCCTTTTTCATGTATTAATATTTTTAAGATTTATCCAGGTTGTATCATGCATTCAGTACTTTATTCCTTTGTATGGCTAAATCATTACCCGTTGTCTGGATATACCAAATTTTGTTTATTCTTTCATCAAATGATAGCCTTTTGGCTATTATGACTAATGGACTAATGCTGCTGTAAACACTGTGTGCAAGTTTTTGTGGGAACATATGTCTTCAATTCTGTTGAATGTATTCTTAGTAGTAGTATTGCTGGGTTGTATAGTAACTCTGTCTTTAATCATTTGAAAAACTGGCAGAGTGTTTTCCAAAATGGCTGCACCATTTTACATTACTATTAGCAGTGTTTAAGGGTTCTGATTTTTCCACATCCTCACCAGTGTATGTTAGTATGACTTTTTAATTCTAGCCATCTCAGTGGATGTGAGATGAAGTCTCATTGTGGTTTTAATTTGCATTTCCCTATTGACTAGAGATACGGAGTATCTTTTCATGTGCTTATTGGCCATTTGTATATCTTCCATGGATACATATCTGTTCAGTTCTTTGCCTATTTTTAAGTTGGGTAATTTTTATTATTGACTTGTAAGAGTTATATGTTATAAATAAAAGTTCCTTGTCAGAGATATAATTTGCAAATATTTTCTCCCATTCTGTGGGCTTTTACTTTTCTTATTGGTGTCTTTTGAAACAGGAAACTTTTTTATCTTAGATTAAGTCTAATTTATCTATTTTTTGCTTTTGTTGCTTATACTTTTGTTGTCATAGCTGAGAATTCTTTGCCAAATCCAGGATCATAAAGGTTTTACTCCTATGTTGTCTTCTAAAAGCTTTAAAACTGTAGGTCTTGGTTTTAGATCTTTGATTCATTTTGAGTCAATTTTTGTATATGGTGTGAGGTAAGGATTGAACTTCATTCTTTTGCGTATTGCTATCCAGCTGTTGAAACATAATTCATTGAAAAGATCATTATTTCCCCCATTGGTTGGCTTTGGCAACTTTGTTGAAAATCAGTTGAAAGTAGATATATATGTTTATTTCTGGGCTCTCAGTTCTATTTCATTAATCCATATGTCTATCATTGTGCCATTTGTACATTTGATTTTTAGATATTTTCTCGTTTTGTCTTATTTTTCTCCTGGAGAATGTTGACATCTAAGAATACATACACACACAATGGTTTTTAAGTAATACACAGTTTTTAGTCATAATCATAGAGCTAACTAGACATCAGAAATGATCCATCCAGAATTATACATTTAATTATGAATATGAATAGAAATTTCAGGTATTCTATAAATCTGAAATTTTTCTAAATAAAATCTAAAAGCATAGTTTTTATTTTGACAAGTAGTATATTTTTCCAAAATTCTTTTTCAATTTATAAAGCAGTTAAATATAGAGTACTTCATTTTGGTCCTAAGGCTAATTTGGGGAAATATAGGTACCCTTATTTACTTATATTATTGTAACCTCATTTTATCTATGAGAAAACAGAAGCATGAAAACATGAAGTGATCTGTCCAGGTCACTAACTCAGCTTAAGACAAATCTGCACAAATCTTCTAACCCCTTTCTATACTCTGGCTACTCTATCAGGCTACCTCTATATTGTTAAATTAGGAATTAGCATCTTATTACTTCAGATACTTTCTCTAATTATATCAAATGCTCTTACTCACAAGAGGGCTGCATCCTGATACCTTGAATCTCCAGTTTTCCTACCATTCTAGAAAATAACTTGCTGCCTAGCGATATGCTCAGTCATCAGTAGAGAATGACAAAGCCTCATGTTATGTGAGCAGCTTGGTAGGATGCACTCACTAGCTAAGTGATTTGCTCCCACTCACCAGCCTCTGCAGTATTACAAATTAGTGTACATTACATACCTTTAGAATTTCTCTTAAGTAGTTGAAGTTGCAAATATTAAATCTCTAAATTTCAAGCCTTTACTAGTTGTAAAACTATCCTAATGACTTTCGATACTGTGGTTCCTTTCTAAAAACAATTCTTACTGCTTTTATTTATGCAACCATGTATCAAGTGCTTTTTATGTGTCATACAATGCCAAGCCATGGGAATACTACATGATGGCAAAACAGAAACAAAAAGAAAAAAGCAGACAAAAATCTCTTTTCTTACAAAGTTTTTGTTCTAATAGGAAGACAGACTATAAATGAATAAAATAAGTACTATGAGAATAAGGAAGCAATATGAGAGCTGGGGAGTGCTTTGAGAAGGAAGCCTGTCTGAAGCCTGATCACCTTGAACATGGCTGTAGCAAGTGCTGCTGCTACATGTTCAAAAGAAATGGTTGTGCTTTAAACAATACGGTTCTGTGATAGGCAAAAGAGAAGTTAAGCATAACATGGAGAATGGAATATAGTTGTGAGAACATTTTAAGATAAGATTCTTACAGCAAATTTAGCTTTCTTATGCCTTTGGATAACAGTAACAACAGTGACACACCATCCATATATCATTCATAATTTATTTGTAGAAATCCAAATTGGTACTTAGTTACCTCAGTTATTTATGCTTAGTAGTATTTGTGCACCAATGTCTCATTCGCAAAGAGATCAAAGCCTATCTTTCCCCACCCACATAGTTGTACCAGCCTAACACTCAATTACTTATCCTACTGTATTTGGTTTTACCTTCTTCTGTAACAAGTATTAGTTTCTAAACATACTATACCATTTACTATTGAACACGTTTATTCTTTGTTTCCTTTCATTAGCATGCAAGCTCTTGGAAGGAAAGGACTTTTGATTTTTCACTGATATATTCAGAAAAGTGTCTGGAACATAGTAAGAACTCAGTATATATTTTTGAAAGAATGAATGTTAGTAAAAGATGAATTAAATTTACATTTTGTATTGTTTAAATATACCTCTCATGAACTATTTGTTATGACTGCTATATCCAGTTAACGACCTAGAAACTTGATAACCATTTGCTCTAATCTTCAATTCATTTCAAGGTAAATTTTCTGATGTTCATCTTATAGTTGAAGAAATGAGGCTCAAATAACCTAATTTTTAAAACTCTTTCAAAAACTATCTTTCGACCAGACGTGGTGGCTCACGCCTGTAATCCCAGTACTTTGGAAGGCTGAGATGGGAGGATCACTTGAGGCCAGGAATTCAAAACCAGCTGGTAAAAAATAAATATAAAAATAAATAAGTAAATAAATAAACCGGGGGTGGGGGGGTGGCACATGCCTGTAGTTCCAGTGACTCAGGAAGTTGAGGTGGGGGGATCCTGGGTGACAGAGCAAGACTCTTATCTCTAAAATAAAATTAAATAATTTAAAAAGTATCTTTTTATTGTTTCCAAAAGGCATAGTCTTATTAAAAAGTAAAGCCAGGATCTTAACTCTGTTCTACCTGTTTCCATCTTGAATTGTCTGTGATTCAAAATGTCAAGAGTGTATTTCCAAATTATAATTACATATAATGCAAGAAACATGTTTTCAATGGCCTTAAAACATTTAAAAATATAATTCTCTGGCTGAGTTAGTCTCTGGTCTGTCCTTCACAATTTCAGTCTGTGATAATAGTACTAATATATATGTTGTAGATGAGAGTGGTAACATTCTAAACACCAACCTCAAAAGATTAGTTATACAATATTCCAGTTCATTTCAGTAACCAGTCATGAAACTGTCACCCATGGAATTTTAACTCTTTGAGGATATTTGCCTAAGTGTCCTTTTGGATTTCTTACTTTTTCTGAGTCTTGTCCTAATATTTTGAATTTAGTTTTGACTTTGCCTGTTTCTCTGGCCTTAGCGTCTTCTATTATGGCTAAGGACTGTCAGAAGACAAAATTACAACAAAGTTGGTTTAAAGATCTTAATTGACTTTTATTTGTGATTCTAGAATTGGACGACACCTCATTCTGTAAAATAGAATGAGTGCTGCAATAAGCTGAGCAGTTGGTTTTATAGTCACAATAGGACTGAGGAAAGCAGAAACTGAAAACAAAAAGTGGATTGGTCATTTCTAAATTACTTTCCTTGTAAAGATTGAAGCAGAGAGGATTTTCTCATCATGCCCACTTAAACTTGGAGATTTTGCTATTATCTCTCACTCTCCTGATCTCTCAGAAGGTCAAGTAAACTTAGTTTTGGCTTGGTAATATGGAACTTTACCATCTGTGACTCCATTTTGGTTTGGTCTGTTGGGCTTCTTGCAGGAGCTCAGTGCAGACCAGTGGCCTCCTGTAAATGTTATTTAAACAGGACTCTGTTGCCCTCTCTACTCCCAAACTCACCTTCTTGTCTCTTGCCTCTAATTCCATGGGTGCCACCTTAGCCCCCATAGGGATTGAGAAATTTTGATAGCTATCTTCTTCCATAGTTTACCTTTTTTTTTTTAATCTATATGTTTTTATTTAACTTTATAATTCAACTGACTTTTGTTTCTTCATTCCTTCACTCATTTTCATTTCCTCACTCCTCGTATCAGTGTTGTTTGCCTCACTATTTTTCCATATGTTTATCTGAATTATTCTCATAAAAAGTTTGCCTTTTGGTTACATTTTTTTTCTCTTTTTAAAAATATTCCTCCCTAGTGATCTTTTTTTCTTTACTGTTCCTTGGCTGCATTCACTATTTTTTTTTTTTTTAACAAAGGATACTGTTTTCTTTAAAATTTCTTAGCTTAACATTTTACCTCTTTTATTCTTTCTACTCTCTTTTTATTCATAGAACAAATAGGTTTGTTGTTCTGAATATCTTAAAAAATAATCCTATTCCAATCAGACATGTCCCTATCACAGGCAGAAGGAGGGGCTCAAGTTTCTCTAAAAAGTGCACATTAGGAACGGGGCATAGCCACCAGCTGGAGCTGCTAGCATTTCACAATCCCAGGAGGCCACAGCAACATGTGCCAGGCCTTATCTCCGTAATGCACATGTGCTGCTTGTCAGTTTCAAATGTCAACCCTGAGTGGCATTGCTTAAAGACAGAAGACTTTGTGTTGTGATGGAAGGAAAATATTTTTAAACCTTCTTGAGACCCTGGGAAGCAACCACTTTTGCACGTGAAAGAGCCTGTCACCTTACAAATCCATCAATAAGTAAAAGCCACTGACACCAGTGCCATATTTCAGACCAGGATCAGTTAAGTTGGCATGAGTAGTACTGAACCATGGTGTTCTCAGGATGTTGTTACTAAGGCATTTTATTTATATCCCAGTGAAACAGTCCTACCTCTTGCAAGGACAAAAAGAGAGACTTTGGGGGCCCTTAAGTGTAATCGTGCAACCATGTGCCACCTTTTCACCTTTGTATGTTGATTTTTGTTTAGTGACACTAGATAGCAAAACAATAACCATTGATTCCATATAGTAAGTAAGTACAAGCATGATCATTATTATTATTTGTGGAGATGGGTCTCGCTGTATTGCCCAGGCTGGTCTCGAACTCCTGGCCTGAAGTGATCCTTCCACCTCAGCCTCCCAAAATGTTGGAATTACAGGTATGAACAACTGCACCTGGCCAAGCATGACCTTTTTAAAAGCACTTAATTGAAATATAATGAAAATATTAACTCACAGTATATGTAATTCAGGAATTGACTATATTATAAAAGAATTCTATATTTTCCAAAAGAATTGCTTTCAGGAGTGCTTCAAAAAAGTTTTCCTACATTCTTAATAATTCCTAAATTTAATATATTTTTTGTAAAAAATGAAATACGCACAGTTTGGGAAAAGAGCCTGCCCTCATTCACAGAAGCTTGAATATTTGTACCTTGTTCATGCTGTTTTCAAGTTACCATAACTTAAGTTGTTCAGACCAAATAGTTTCTCTCAGCACAATCACCATAACCAGAGCTCTAGGTATATAAAATTTAGAAACTGTTAGAGAGTAAACTTATGCAAAGGAGTGTTGAGTTTACCATATTCCCTTTTTCCTTATTTTCCAAGTAAAGTACTCCTCGGTATTTGAGGGGGATTGGTTTCAGAACCACTCAGATACTGAAATCTGAGATGTTCAACTCCTAATATAAAATAGTGTAGTATTTGCATGTGACCTATGCACATCCTCCTTTATCATCTCTAGTTTACTTATACCTAATACAATGTAAATACTATGTAAATTTTGTTATGCTATATTGTTCAGGGAATAATGATGAGAAGAAAGTCCGTACATGTTCAGTACAGATCCAGTTTTTTTCCAAATATTTTTTGATCCCAGATTGTTTGAGTTCACTGATATATAATCTGTGGATACAGAGGACCAACTATTCTGTCTTTCCTTTAAGACGTCTCCAACTGCTCCAACCTTGAGTCACTTTTGCCTTCCTTTAAACTCCTATGCCATTGATTGTCTACACCTCTCATCTGGCAGTTGGCATATGCTCCTTGTATGTATCTTTTATGTATATTCCTTACTTCCCAGTCTAGGAACTAACTAGAGGAGTATCCTTACACCTTTTTGGTATCTCCATTACTTGAAAAATGCTCTAAAACAGTGCTTCTCAAACTTCCATGTACTGTACATAGAAAACACCTGGGGATCTTGTTGAACTGAAAATTGTGATTCAGTTGGTCTGGGGTGGGGCCTGAGATTCTACATTTATGACAGACTCCCATGTGATGTGATGCAGATGGTCCACAGACCACACTCTCAGTGACCAATGTCTGGCAAACCATCAGCAAATGTCTATTGATAATGCCTTTTTTTTTTTCTTCAGAAAAAGAGTAAAAGTTTTTAATTTGTTAAATGCTGCCTTTTCTGCAATATGCAAATAGCACTAAGAAATGAACTGAGATGTTGATTGAATGATTGAAGATGTTAGATGTCTTTTTTTCTGATTTCTCTGTCTGTTCAATAGGAATGGATTTTAGCTTATCCATTTTAATTAATACCATACTGGATGAGATTCTATGTGAATAACTTCTACTTCTGTTTTCACTAGATTCAGGCTGAGAGGCAAAAGTCTTTATAATACATTTTTAGTCACGTAAATAATACAGTCGTTTTCTAACTTCTGCTCTTATTTGGGACACCTAGGTTTGAGGAGAAGATGGTTTTCCCAGTAAACTCTCAGATTCTATAGGTATCACATTTCAGGGTCAAGAATTATGCATGTGCTCAATATAAATCTTGTAAAGACTTTCTTTCTCTTGTTTGATGGAACTCAAAAAATGGACCAATAAGAGTTATCAACAAGCAATGAGTCTGAGTCCTCAGGCTTTAATGGCAACCAACAAACCCATACTCCTTATTGCAGAGGGAGAGTGCATCGTTGATTCCCTTTATGTCCACAAATAGAAAATGCATTCAGATTAATCCTGGAAAATTATGCTTATGTCAAACCTTGATTGCCAGCACTAAAGGGTCTAAATAGGACTTCATCATTTTTCTGGTTATTTTGTTAGAAACAGTTCACTTGCTTCTTTCCTATGATAAGTGCCATAGTTTTTCAGTATGAGTCAACCTAGCCTATACTTTTTTTATATTGCCTTTTTCCCAAGGCCCCCAAATCTCCAATTTCTCACAAGTGAATTTAGGCAAGCTAAAGAAGACATCTCTGTTCTACAAGTATTGAAATAAAATATTTTTAAATATAAGTTTTAAAAATAACACTTTCATTGTTTTCTTCTCAATTACTAAAGTAGTCCATGTTTATCACCCGCCTCCAAAAAAAAAAAGGAAAATTATAAAAAACAATCAAGACATAATAGACTAAAAATTTTAAAACTATTCTTGTTTGCCTACTTCTCAGAAATAAACACTGTAAACATTTTGGCCTCAAGCTGTTGTCTTTTTTATGTATATTATAAAAATAAAATTGAGATAATATAATGATTACTACTTTGTAACATCCTTTTTAAATTAAAAAATAGATTATGGTCTTCTCTAATATCATTAAACATACTTTTATAACATGGTTGCTAACAGCTGCATGGTGTTCCAGCATATGGATTAACCATTCTCCTACTGTTTTTTTTTCTAATTTTTATATAAGAGGATATTGCAGAGACCAGACATATATGTAAATGTTTGTACAAGTTTTTAACCTTGCAATTAATTTCTAGAGGTAAAATTACTAGGTCAGAGGATAAAAGATGTTCATTTATAATTTGTCTTGTCTTGACCTAAAACTACAGAAGTAGTTTACTAGACTTTGACTTACATTATTTTGTAGTTTCTTTTGAAAATTATTTTCTCTGAATAGCAAAACTTTTTTGGCTCCTGACATACATTAGTGTACAAAGGAGTTACTTAATATTTGGAACATGAATTAGCCTGAGGAGCTCATAAACAGTAGGTATTGCAATGAACAGAATTTATCAATTTGACTTACAAGCTTACACTGCCATATTCTGTTATGGTCATGTCACATTTGAGACATTAATTGTACAAACAGTACATAAGGCAACTCACATGAATTTTAATTGAGAATGAATATTTGCCAAAACAGTAATTTGTCTTTTTAATTTTTTTTTTCTTATGCAGAGAATTTTGTTTGTTAAGCATGCTATACTCAGAGTCAGGCCAATAAAAAATAATACAAGAAAAGGAAAACTAGTTAACTGTTTCTATCTATATTAGTTTAAGAAGTACTAGGGCTGACAAATCTTGATAATATGTTAATTTGTTGTATTTCAAAAGCTGCTTTTTATCTTGTTGTAAAAGCAGAATTCAATAGAAAAATGACTATATTTTTAAATTAAGTGAATTACATGAGCCCATAGCAGGGATTTTAAAGTAGTACTTGCATTGATATAACTTATTAAATAAAGCAAAAAATTTTACCAGTATTTTATAAATTTAAATAGCAAATTGAAATAGTGTATAATATGGTGATTTTGTGATTATTAAGCATTCATTGTTTAAGAGTGCCTGTAACAAAAAGTATCTGTAGTTACTTGTCACTATAATAGTTAAAATAACCTGCTAATATGTATAAGTTAACTCTATATTTTTGTAAAAACTTACAACATTGTCATTGTTGTGCTCATTTATTTATTTTAAACTTCCTTTTTGAGTAAAAATGTAAGGCCATTTATAAAATTTATACAATATAATAAGATAAAGTGAACAGGGAAATCAGGACAGAGAGCAAATGAGGCTCTAAATAATAAAATGTGTGACATGTAATCCTGTACTTTTGTTATGGGGAGCCACATTATGACTCAGCATTTAGACTTACATCTGGTCAAATTATATGACTGACAGTATCCACAACATAAGCAGATGAGTTGTTCACAAAAAGCTAACTTTTCCTGATACTTAATAGAAAATTCCCTAATGGATCTCAAATGAACATACTATGTGATCCAACACTCAGTGTCCTCAGTAACAACCAGTTTCTTAGAGTATTCCTTTTCAGATGCTTATGTTAACACCCCAGTGATAAGAGTTATATGAGAAGTCAAAAGGATCTGATCCCACAGCTAGTGCAATATAGGAATAGAGTTCTAAAGGAAATGAAGTGTTTGTTGTATTCCCTTAAGCAATCCTCTATACATGTTCTTTAAGTCAAACTTTTGATTAATACTCATGGCACCATGAGAAGCCTGGCTAGATTGACTGCCCTCAAGCTTATGTTCAAGGTTTCCATTAGCATAGGAGGGGTTGCAGATGTTAGTTTTGGCTCAGCCCTTGCATAGAATGTTGCTAAGAAGTTAAATTTGAGTCATAGGAGAGAGCTACTATTCTCTAGGTCTCTACTGTGCAATATGGTGGCCATTAGCTACCTGAAACATGGCTGCTTCTAACTGAGGTATATTGTAAATAAAATATACACCCAGGACTTGAAAACTTAGCACAAATTAAAAATGTAAAGTAGCTCACTAATAATTTTTGTTAATTACCTACAGAAATAATATTTTGTATAGGGTTAAATTATTTTATTAAAATTAATTTTTTAAATTTTATTTTAAATTAATTAATTTCTTACTAATGTGGCCACTAGACAATTTAAAATTACATACGTGGCTCACATTACATTTCTCTTGGATAAGATTGCTATTGGTAATTGTAAGACAAGATTAGATGGTTTCAGAAAATGCTCACCTTGGTCTGGAATCTTAGCTGCTTACTGCAGCTTTAAAGGGAATCGTAGAGGACCTGGGGCAGTTTAGGAAATTAACCTTCAAAGAGAGTTTGCCCCAAGTGGTTGGATCTTTGGGTATACTCTTTCTTCCGTGCTGTCCGTAGAATCAAGTTATCCATATCTGTAAAAGGCAAAAACTGCCTTGTTGGCATAATAGGGGATTTGTGAGATTCCTGTGAAATAGTACCTCCTTTTAAAAACACAATACAATTTAAGTTCCTCGTTGTTAGCTATGAGTTTATTTATAATATTATGAAGACAATGATTATATCTTCTGAACCCCTCCAGTTTGGCCAGACACTATTAGGCATTTTATGGACATTATCTTATTTTAATTCAGCCTGATAAGCTGAAGCTAGGCCTTTGAAGGCACCAAAATCTTTCTACTAACTGCTGAGATTAATGTTGCTACTCTAGGACAAATAAACCTAAATTTTATAAAAAATCTCTATGTTATTTTATAAATTGGATATACCTGTCCTGTACTAAGACCAATTTGTTAGACTGTTTCTTTTTTGGTTGACATGCCTTTTTATTTTCCAACTTTTAAGTTTAGGCACATGTGGTAAATGTGTTTCATGGTGGCTTGCTGCATACATCATCCCACCACCCAGGTATTAAATCCATCATCCACTAGCTATTCTTCCTGATCTTCTCCCTCCTCCCACCCCTGGGCCTCTGACAGGCCCCATTGTGTGTTGCTCCCCTCCATATGTCCATGTGTTTCCATCATTTAGCTCTCTTATAAATGAGAACATGCAGTATTTGGTTTCTGTTCCTGCATTAGTTTGTTAAGGATAATGGCCTCCAGCTCCATCGATGTCCCTGTAAAGGACATGATCAAATTCCTTTTTATGACTGCATAGTATTCTATGGTATATATACACCATATTTTCTTTATCCAGTTTATCACTGATGGGCATTTAGGTTGATTCCATGTCTTTGCTATTGTGAATAGTGTTGCAAAGAACGTATGCATGCATATGGCTTTGTAATAGAACAATTTATATCCCTTTGGGTATATACCCAGTAATGGGAATGCTGGGTCAAACAGTATTTCTGCCTCTAGGTCTTTGAGGAATCATCACACTGTCTTCCACAATGGTTGAACTAATTATACTCCCACCAACAGTGTAAAAGCATTCCTTTTTCTCTGTAGCCTCACCACCATCTGTTGTTTTTTGACTTTTTATTAATAGCCATTCTGACTGGTGTGAGATGGTATCTCATTGTGGTTTTGATTTGTATTTCTCTAATGATCAGTGATGCTGAGCTTTATTTCATATGTTTGTTGGCTACATGTATTAGATCCACTATTTCTGATGGTACTTTTATACAAGAGGTTTTAGGCCAGGTGCAGTGGCTCACACCTGTAATCCCAGCACCTTGGGAGGCTGAGGTGGACAGATTATCTGAAGTCAGGAGTTCAAGACCAGCCTGGACAATATGGCAAAACCCCATCTCTACTAAAAATACAAAAATTAGCCGAGTGTGGCAGCACATGCCTGTAATCCCAGCTACTCAGGAGACTGAGGCAGGAGAATCGCTTGAACCCAGGAGGTGGAGGTTGCAGTGAGCTGAGATTGTGCCACTCCAGCCTGGGTGACAGAGCAAGACTCCATCTCAAAAAAAAAAAGTGGTTTAAGTTAGAAGTCTCATTTATTATAGGTGACTTTGAAGGGAGCCATTTCAATAGAGTGGTAAAGGTGAAAGCCAGATGGCAAAAAGGTACTTACTAGTTGCGAACAGGGAAAACAGAGGAAGAAAGATGGAACCTCAGAGTATTACTGGGAGTTCAGCTCAAGAAACAAACCAGCCTAGGGACTTCTTTTTAAAGGAGTTCAATTCAAGGAAGTAGCTATTTATGAACTTACTTCCTTAAGTGTTGCAGGGCCCTAAGTCAGGAGTTGGCACTGGAGCTATTGATTTCAAGAGAACCTTGCCATACCTAGAATCCTGAAGTTGCTGCTGCCTCTGCTGCTCCTATCGTAGCAGTGACTTAGGCATTGAGTCTGCCGCTACTCAATCACTTGTGTCTCCTACCTTGTCTGCCTGCAGCAACATCAGCAGGAAGATGGCTTCTGCTTTGTCCTGTCTTCCAAATCTCATTTAGAACATCGCAAGAACTCTAGCCAAAAATGTGTCTGGGGAACGTAATTTTTAGATTTCTAATTTCCATCTAGAAGGAGGGTAGAATAAAGAGTTGATAGAGTCACTCTATAGAATCTATGACATCTGATTTCTGTTGCTTATTGTAAGCCATTTGAAGGCATATGAACTTCTTAAGAAAGAAAAGAGAATTTCTGAGCCAGGATGCTCAAGGGAAATTGTATGTTTTCATGCTTGAGGTAGGAAAGAGCTTGGTGCCTTTGAAAAGTTGGAAGGGGTTGATATGACTAGATCATTTCAGGTGAGGTGGAGAGGTAAGCAGGAGACACAGCATGCAGGACTATAGGTCATGTTGAGAATTTTTTCTTTAAGAGATGGGGTCTTGCTATGTTGGCCAGGTTATCTTGAACACCTGGCCTTAAGTGATCCTTCCACCTAGGCCTCCCAAAGAGCTGGGGTTATAGGCATAAGCCACCATGCCCAGCCTGAGAATTTTGCATTTTCTCTTAAGAAGGAAAGCATCAGAGGATCTTGGGCAGGGAAGTGGTGTGATTCAACTTAGTTTTTTTAAAGCTTATTCGGACTGCTTTTTGAACAATATGTTTACTAGGAGTAATGGTATCTAGGAAACCAGATAGACCAGCAAGTATAAAATCTAAAAACCCAATATTCTCTGCAGGAGAATATGGTGCCAGAGTAGATGTAGAAGCAGACTGATACATTTGTATACTAGATACATGCTATATACCAGTAGTTGTATTGACAGGACTTGGCAAGAATTGGGTGTTAGAAGTGCCAAGAGTGAGTCCCAGCTATTTCATTATTTTATTACCCTTATTGCCTGTGAAAGGAGGGCAATGATTGTAATATTGTTTCACAGCTGTTTTAGGGTTACCAGGACTCGAGCTATACTAACTCCTCTTTTAATATTTATCCATTGCTAACATGGTTATCCTGTAGTCTACAGAATATTTTTTTCCTTGTACTTAGATTTTTCTGGAATTAGACTAGTGACCTAGTGATTAACCACCATATGCTATTCATTACAGTCATGCACTGCATAATGACATTTCCACCAACATCTGGCTACATACAAGATGCTGCTCCCATAAGATTATAACGGAGCTGAAAAATTCCTGTTGTGACATAGTCACACAATGCATTAATCACATTTGTAGTGATGCTGGCGTAAGAAACCTACTGTGCTGCCAGTTGTATCAAAGTATAATATATACAATTATGTATAGAACGTAATACTTGGTAATGATAATGAATGACTGTTACTGGTTTACATATTTACTATACTTTTTATCATTGTTTTAGAGTATGCTTTTTCTAGTTATTAAAAAAAAAAAGTTAAATGTAAAAGAGCCTGAGGCAGGTCCTTCAGGAGGTATTCCAGAACAAGGCATTTTATCAGAGGAGATGACAGCTCTATGTGTGTTATTGTCCCTGAAGACCTTCCAGTGGGACAAGATATGGAGGTGAAATACAGTGATATTGATGATTCTGACCATGTGTAAGCCTAGGCTAATGCGTGTGTTTGTGTCTTCGTTTTTAACAAAAAGATTTCAAAATAAAAAAACTTAAAAAATAGAAACAGCTTATAGAATAATGGTGTAAAGAAAGAAAATATTTTGTACACCTGTACAGTGTTTGTGTTTTAAGCTGTGTTATTGCAAGAGTCGAAAAGTTAAAAAAAAAATTAAAAAGTTTCTAAAGTGAACTAATTACAGTAAGCTAAGGTTAATTTACTATTGAAGAAATAAAAATAGTCTATAAATTTAGTGTAGCTGAAGTGTACAGTGTTTTATAAAGTCTGTAGGAGTGTACAGTAATGTCCTAGGCCTTCACACTCACTCACCATTCACTCACTGACTCACCCAGAACAACTTCCAGTCTTGCAAGCTCCTTTCATGGTAAGTGCCATCTATAGGTCTGCATCATTTTTGACCATATTTTTACTGTATCTTTTCTGTTTAGATATGTGTAGATACACAAATATTTACCATTGTGTTACAGTTGCCTACAGTATTCAGTATAGCAACATGCTATACAAGTTTGTAGCCTAGGAGCAAATTATATAGCCTAGACGTGTAGTAGGCTATATCATCTAGGTTTGTGTAAGTACACTCTACGATGTTTACACAATGAGGAAATCACCTAATGATGCATTTCTTAGAATATATCCCTATTGTTAAGCAATGCATGACTGTATCTGAATATATTCTATAGTTGATCTTTTTCTATAATTAGTAAGTTTCAAAAATCTTTTTCTAGTTTGTTTCTTAAATGGAAGGGCATTTTTATTCTTAGACAGCTCTTCTGTATTGTGGAGAACTGAAACTGAGTGGCTTTATTATGAAAGTAATTTATTCTTTGTCCAGACATATTTTATCAATCTGATAGACCTGCTATTCCATAAACAGTGACATTCTTTACAATGACACCACCGTAGAATCATTACATAAACATTCTCTTCTTTGTTTTCAATATTTTGTCAATCACCATTCTATATTTGGTACATTTTTTGATGTCTTAGATTTAGAGGTCATTCTATAAGCCAGAATCCTTCCCACTGCAGGATTACCTGAGCAGAATTTTTAGTACTTATGATGAGCTGTAATATAGCCAAGAATTTGACTTGTTGGGACTCAGCATGCAAAGTTTTAGGGGAGGATGAATATGCCTGGAATTATGTGGAGTTTGAACAACTGCTCACCCTCTAAGTAATGAGTCTGATTTTCTAAGCATAACCTGTCATTTATAAATACTGCAATAACAATTATTTATAGTATTAGATGAAATTGTATGTTGGTACTTTGTGTTGCTTTTGTGATCTGATAATTGTTTCTGTTCCTTGAAGGGAGGGGGACTATGCATGGTAGTATGGTTTTCACCAGAGTTTAACAGCAAGAGGAATGTAAATCTGTCAGAAAAAATTAGGAGAAATCCATCAGGAAATGGAGGAGGGACGTGCTGTTATTATTCCACTCTCACTTTTAGTATTTTTATATTTTTTAGTATTTCAGTATTTTTTACTTTATAAACATACACGATACTTTATACTAATCAAAACTAAAATTAATTTATCAATACTTTTTTAAAGAGGATCTAAAATGAAAGCCTAGATTTTTAAGAGCAGCTAGGAAGAAAACACCTATTATTTTATATCTTTAGGTTTCATTGTTATCATTTACCTAAATAAAACATTTTATATCAGTAAAACTACTTCATGTTTTCTGAGGTTTATTAATGAATAATAATAGGTCATAATTAGGTTATGATGTAATGTAAACTTATACCTTTATTCTAAAACTATGATGATTAAAACTCTTAAGAGATGTTATATGTTTATTTAAAGATAACATAATATTGGTTAGATTATCTTTGACATTTGTCAAAATATGCCTTTTGTCTCTTTAAGAATTATCTTAATCTTCTTTAAAGAGACCCTATTTTATCCTTGTTTTACAAATAAGAACATTAAAGCAAGCACAGAGAGATTAAATAATGGATGTGGTCATACAGCTATTAAGTGGCAGAGGCAAAATTCAAATCCAGAGAGCCTTTTTCCACAGCCCCCGCTCTTATTTGCTACTCCATCCTGGCTCTCTGAATAGAAGTATTGTGATTTTATGTCAGTCAACAAATATTTACCAAACATTTACTGTATGTTTGTTAGTAAGATAAAGAGTATAAAGGAAGTTTTATATTGTGTTCAGGGATTGAAATCTAATGGAATCTTAATAAAATAGGCTCATAAAACAACTATATAAATTGCAAGTCAAGAAGGCCTATATTGGAAGTGTAAACCACTGTAGGAACATTGAAGAAGGAAGGATTACTCTGATTGGGAAGGCTTTATTTTCTTAGAGGAAACAGTGTTTTCATTGGGATGTGTAAGCTTTCAGGGCAGGTGTGAGTGAGGTAGATTTAGACAAGAGTCAGGAGGACCTTGAATGCCGCACTAAAGAGTTTAGACATTTGGCCATAGGCAATTATGAACCTTCAAAGATTTTTTGAGCAAGTGAAGAACATGATCATATCGGCATTTAGGTACAAAATTACAGCAGGATGAAAAATCAATTAAAGATGGTTTGTTGGGTTGGAGAAATAGAGAATATCAATAAAATGAAACTTCATCAATATGACAGAAGACTGTATGTGCCCATCATCTCCTTGCTGCCCAAGTTTTTATAGGAATTTGCAGGAAATACTGGTTTACTTTGTGTTGTTTCAAAGAGCAAATCTCCAATGATGCTGGAAAACAAGAAAGAGTAGCTCATATACTCATGTGTGTATGTATATATATGTTTTTTTTGGTTTTCTTTTTTTTAGTTTTGTTACAGGCCATAAACTTTAAAAGACTCAAAGCGGATAGGATTGGGTTGTTGAAGAAAACCGACACTCTAAAACATGCAAGAGAGAACTGCTCCAGAAGGGGTAGGGGTGCTGGGTGACTGCACATCAGGCACGTGGATGCAAAGCGGAGGAGGGGCATGGGAACCGCAAGAAGGGTGGTTAGCTGGAGGGCTGCATGAGTAGCGGCAGAGTAAACCAGCGCCTTCACATTTGCTGGCTTACATTGAGTGGAATTACGTTGTAGCCACAGCCTAAGGCACTGAATGTGGGCTTGAGCTTAAGAGGCAGAGCAATGGGAAGGCAGCTAGCGACACTCAGGAAAAGTGGTAGTGCCCACTTCTGAAAAAAAGGCAACCGGAATACCTCATCTAGCAGCATGTCCCTGGCATCTATGACAAGCACATAGAGAACTCAGAAAAGAAAAACAGCCAGGAATTACCAACCATTTGAAGTTTTCCAGTATCATAAAGAAGACACAAACTCAACCAATAGAACCTAAACCTAAAGAAAACAAATTAATAGAGTTAACAAAAACAGACTGTAAAATAGGAGAGGAAGTTTTCCTAGAAAGACTTAAGAGAATATTGGATCCATGTGGAAAAAAAAATGTATAGATACTGGAAATTAAAAACCTATTTGTTGAAGTTTTTATAATACACAATAAATTAATAAAATAGCACAGTGAACCTAGTTAAAAGCAAATTAGTGAGGTAGCAGATCAAATGCAGTTATTCTCCAAGAGTATAACACGAAAAGATAATTACATGGAAACTGTAAAAGAGAAAGGAGAGTTAACACAAGAAATCTCAACATCTTTCTTATAGAAATAAAGGCAAGAAGAAATAAAATTGACGAGAAAAATAATAAATAGTGGAAGCTGACTAAAGATGTGTATCTTAGATTAAATTGAACCATTAAGTAGAGAACAGAATGACCAGTAAATGACAAAGGCCTCGTTAAAGAGATAGTGCAAAACCTTCTAGAAAGAAAAACAAAAATAGTTACCTAAAGGAAATGGTAATCAGATTGCAGTAGTCTGAAGTGCCATAGTGTCTAAAGTGCTATATATGTATATGTGTGTACATATGTGCATAGTGGTTCTGTGGAGAGCCACTCAGCTGTCCCTCTGCCCTTTAGAACTGAAACACTCATACCTTAGCTGCGGTAAGTGTTAGGAGCTGACAGTAATCTAGAAAATCTCTCTCCAGGAATTGCCCTCTGCTGAAGAAAGTTACCTTGCCCAAGGTCATGTCTCCTTCCCTGGAATGACCCACATCTAGGAATTTATCACTTTGAAGGATAAAGGCCTGACCCCTCTGTCTCCATTTGGACAACTCTGAAGGGCCATTGCAGCCCCAGAGCTCTGTATAGGATTGTCTGAGGCCATCCTGTTTTCCTCACTTCCTCACAAGTGTAGATCCTAAGGCCATAACCAAATGCAAACTGTGACAATGTTTTTAAACACCATGGGATACTCACTAACATTCATTATGTATCAGTATACAAAATTCCTTCAAAGACAGATGGAAGAAACCGTATTTTCTGACCATGATATAATATGATCAGATATTAACAACCCCAGGAACCACCAACCAATCCCATTTATATTCACACACACACACACACACACACACACACACACACACACACACACACACAAATGTCTTCAGATTCAAGTGCTGTGCATGTAACAGACACTTAAATAAAGTAATATTTTAATGAATGTAGTACAAGTCAAATAAAATTTTT
This sequence comes from Plecturocebus donacophilus, assembly GCA_004027715.1. Classification (NCBI taxonomy): domain Eukaryota; kingdom Metazoa; phylum Chordata; class Mammalia; order Primates; family Pitheciidae; genus Plecturocebus; species Plecturocebus donacophilus. Next base: position 87,297 of record PVKP010000145.1, read on the forward strand.
TTTTTTTTGATACAGGGTCCTGCTCTGTCGCCCAGGCTGGAGTGCAGTGGTGTCATCTCAGTTCACTTCAGCCTCAACCGTATAGGCTAAAGCCATCCTCCCACTCTGTCTCCCAGTAGCTGGGACTACAGGTGTGCACCACTGCATCCAGCTAATTTTTGTATTTTTGTAGTGATGGGGTCTCTCTGTTGCCAAAGCTGGTCTCGAACTCCTCCCAAAGTGCCAATTATAGATATGAGCCTTGTCATCAAACAAAATTTGAGAGATAATAGGTTCTAATAAAACAGTCTACTGAAACTGAGTCATTTAAAAGTGTTTTTCCCTGAGCAGAAATAAGGAAAAGAACGTAAGTACTCACCTTTTATAATTTTATAAATTACATCTTATGTCACAAAATAGCAGCTTACCACTATGTAAGCAGAGTAGGTCTTTTGTTTGTTTTTTTGAAATGGAGTCTGATCTGTCACCGAGGCTGGAGTGCTTTACACAGTCTCGGCTCACTGCAAGAGTGATTCTCCTGCCTCAGCCTCCTGAGTTTCTGGGATTACAGGCATGCACCACCACACCCAGCTAATTTTTATAGAGACAAGGCTTCACCATGTTGGCCAGGCTGGTCACCAACTCCTGACCTCAAATGATCCACCCACTTCCACTTCTGAAAGTGCTAGTATTACAGATGTGAGCCACCATGCCCGGCTGAGTAGGTCTTTAATATTGTATATTTACTTGCTAAAAAAATTATGGGGAACAGAATGAAAGTAATAAATATGAAATAAAATATAAATACATCCTTATTTTCTACTTTATCAAAATGTTTTTCCTAAACATAATATATTTATAGCTGACATTTGATGGAAACCTGGGAAATAAAACTTAAGTAATTAAATAAATACATGCCTTTAAAACATGCTTAAGTGATGGAAACACAAATGTGAATGCTGCTCAGAATCTTTGCACCCTAAGCTATACCTGTCATGATTCTTTCTGAAGAATGATTCTTTCTTTATTTCATAGTGGTGATCCTCTGTGAAATTTCATATTTTGTGTCATTCCCATAATCTACTGATAAAAAGCAATGCAATTATTATTTTCCCCTGGATGTAGATGAGAGCAGACTTTACATTGGGCTGCAGAAAAACCCTTGAGTGAACTGAAAATTCACAGTGCTCAAGATTTAATACCTTGGCCTCTCAATCTGTTGCTTTTCTTTCTTCTAACATTCTTGCCCTCAAACTAATGTCAGCCATGGTTATGTCTTAAAACTGATCGTTATCAATCACTGTAGCCACCTCTTCTCCCACCCACAGTAATCTCCATCTCAACTATCTTTTAAATTTCCAGCTCCCTTCCTCTAACATACTGATCTCAATAATTATCGCATCCCACTAGGAGTGCAGATTTACTGATTCACCTTTTCATTGTCTATTACCTGTTTATCCCCTAGGTCCTCTCTTCCTGTCTTACTTAAATTTTTTTGTGCATGATTATTCCCTTGCCTCTCTCTAACCCTCATTAAATTCAGGGCTATTTGTGACCATTTATTCCCCCTAAAGTTGAACTACCACTAAGTTGATACAACTAACATTTATAAAAAATCTTTTGAAATCAATACCATCAGATTGGTTCATTTTAAAAGAAAGTTGTTAAGATCTCTACTGTCTTTATAAAATACAAGTCTTTCACCATAATTAACTAGTTTCACATTTTGTGTGATTCCAATAATTTATTGATAAAAAGAAATGCAATTATTATTTTCCCCCATATGTAGATGACGGCAGACTTTATATTGGGCCACAGAAAAACCCTTGAGTGAATTGAAAATTCTCAGCGCACAACGTTTTTGTTTTTGTACATTCATAGTTTTTTTTGGTACATTTTTGCTATTTCTAGGAAAAATTAGCACCATCTGTATATAACATGTATTTCATAAATAAGTTAGTGTTTCATATAGCTAGTGTTTTTCTTATTTACATCATATGACTAACTGTAATCTATATTTGAATATATATTTAATAGGAAATTGCCCGGCATTTACGCCCCGGAACTCTCAGAGCAATCTTTGGTAAAACTAAGATCCAGAATGCTGTTCACTGTACTGATTTGCCAGAGGATGGCCTATTAGAGGTAAGATAAAGAAGGTAAACATCCTATTTATATTTCAGACTCATAAATTATCTCAGCAGTTCTGATGCATAAGAAAACTTTTAATATTCTTGGAAGACTCTCTTACTTGGCCGCTTAGTGATTTTGGACTGCAACCTTAAAAGACCAAATTGTACCATGCTGTATAGCCTTCAAAGAATTAAGATTTTTTTTTCTAGTTGGCATACATTGTGATTTTAAAAGAATTAAATTGTGTGAAATTTGTTTTTAAATCAGGTGACTATACCATCACCATAAATTGTTGGTCATTAAAATACATACAGTTGACCCTTGAACAAGGTTTGAACTGTGCTGATCCACTTATATACTCATTTATTCAGTAAATATATTAGAAAGGTTTTCGGAGATTTGTGACAATTTGAAAAAAACTCATGGATGTACTTTGTAGCCTAGAAATATCAAAAAAATAAGAAAAAAGGTATATTATGAATGGATAAAATATATGTAGATACTAGTCTATTTGTAAGTATATTGACTTTTTATGTTATCAGTGAAGCTCCCAGTCAACAGCATTAGTAGTTAAGCTTTTGGGGAGTCAAAAGTTATATGTAGATTTTTCCACCGTGCAGGGGGTAGGTACCCCTTATCTCCACACTATTCAAGGGTCAACTGTTTTCCAATGAAATTAAGAAGTCTAGCCAGGCTTAATGACATGCACCTGGAGTCCCAGCTACTTGGGAGCCTGAAGTGGGAGGATTGCTTGAGGCCAGGAGTTTGAGGCCACATTGTGCTATGATTGTTTTGTGAACAGTGCCTGCACTGCATCCTGGACATCATAGCAAGACTTTGTCTCTAAAAAGTGTGGGGAGGAGTCTGATATATAGTGTGATAGTGTTATCCATGGCAAATTCATATGGGTCTGCAGCAACCTCAGTACTTGTCTCTTCAGAAGAAAGAATTCAACCAAGGAGGCATAAGGCAGAAAGAGAGACCGAGACAAGTTTTAGAGCAAGAGTGAACGTTCACTTAGAAACTTTACAGCAGGAACAAAAGAAAGGAAAGTACACTTGGAAAAGGGCCATGCAGGTGACTTGAAAGACAAGTGTGTGGCTTGACCTTTTGACTTGGGGTTTTCATATGTTGGCATACCTCCAGGGTCTTGCGTTACTTCTGCCCACTCATGAGATCTTACTGGGAAGCCGCTGATCACCACTTTTAGGTGTTTTCTATTAGGAGACTGCCTTTCCCTGGTGCCAGCCATGACCAATTATTACTTCAGAGAGACAGTTAACAACCACTGACCATCACCTGATGGTCTCCCGACACTCCTGGTGTGAGATAGGGGAGCCCTTTCCTGCCCTGCTCATACCGACTATCTGCCCACAGTAACAATAGCAGTAAAAGTAATAGCTAACATTTTGGGCACTTTTATTAAAACCAGATTCTACCATGACACATGCGTTGTATAAATTATTTCTTTTAATTGCCATAGCAACTCCATTCATTTTATGTGTTTTTTTAGGAAACTAAAATTAAGACTCAGAGAGGTTAAGTAACATCCCCAAACCAGACAACTAATATGAGACAGAGCCATATTTGACTGCTTATCTTTTAAATTAACATAAAACAAGAAACAATGAAAGAATTCTGAGAAAATATAAGTGAAAATGGGTCTGGTTTAGGGTTAAGAAAGTCATTTCTAGGCCAAAATTCAAGAAGAAAACTTTAAATAGAAATTTTATTTTTTTAACTTCTTATATATTTTTAAATTTTTGTGTCAAAATGAGCTAAATGAAATTTAAAAAGAAATAATAAATTTAAGTGATTATTTTATAAATGACAGAAAAATGATTGATATCCTTAATACATATTTATTTTAATGAGTATTTTTTATGTGAGCAATTCAAATCTATTAATCTTTTTAAAAAAATTATGCCCTGGAAGTTATACATAGAAAAGCCTTCCCGAAATACTTTGTTCTCATTTTCATACATTGAAATGTTCAATCCACCTGGAATTTATTAGACATATAGTGTGAGGTATGAATTTAGCCAGCTGTCACAATATTGTTTATTAATAGTAAACTATTTTATTTAAATGGCTAAATCCATGGCTAAATGGGTTAAATTCTTCCATCCTTTCATTGGTCTTTCTCATTTATTGAATACTTACACCCTTACCTGTTTCTGAACAGAAACAGGTAAGGGTGTAAGTATTTCTATTTTGCTCCATTGATCTGTGCCAGCAAAATACTGTTTTGCTGAACAGAAACAGGTATGGGTGTAAGTATTTCTATTTTGCTCCATTGATCTGTGCCAGCAAAATACTGTTTTTGTTATTGTAGCTTATCTATACTTTACAAAAATGTTCTAAAATGTATTCCTCCAAATGAACTTTATTTTATTTACTTATTTATTTTTTGAAAGGGAATCTCACTCTGTCACCCAGGCTGTAGTGCAGTGGTGCGATCTTGGCTCACTGCAACCTCTGTCTCCTGAGTTCAAGTGATTCTTTTGCCTCAGCCTCCTGCGTAGCTCAGATTACAGATGTGTGCAACCATGCCCAGCTACTTTTTTGTGTTTTTAGTAGAGATAGGGTTTTACCATGTTGGCCAGGCTGATCTTGAACTCCTGACCTCAGGCGATCCTCCCACCTCAGCTTCCCAAGGTGCTGGGATTACAGGTATGAGCCTCCACACCTGGCCAACCTCCAAATGAACTTTAAATGACTTTATACAGAGGTCTTTACTCCACCTCTACAAGATGCAAATGGGACCTTGAGTGATATTACAATATGTTTATAAATTATATGGAAATGACATATCCGTAGTGGTGAGTTTCTCCACCTCCATATATGGTATGCCTCTCCTTTTATGCAAGCAGTGGAGTCACTTTTTTTCATATGTTTCTTAGTCGTAGTCTATTAAATTTATCCCCATAAGTTTCTTTGTTGTTATAGAAAGTGACTTCGTTAGCTCCATTAAGATTTTCTGATATAAACCAAGATATTTGTAAAGTCTTACCTATTATGCATCTTTGTATGAAATGTAGACATATTTGTGAAATGTAAAAATGTAGCAAGCTTTATTTTTTAATAACCAAAAAGATTAAATGTTTATTTTAAATTTTTACTTACTTTATAAATAAATATTTCCTCACCTTCTGATAGCTTGGACCTATCAACTAGGTTTGAACGGAGACTTTTACTCAATGAAAATGAAATGTTATTAACCATGAAATTTATACCCATTAAAAAATATTTTCCAAGAGGGCCTGAGGGGAAAAAAAAAGAAAAAGGAAAAAATATTATCTAAGGTATGCCTATGATTTTGCTCATATTGTTTGAAATAGATTAGTACTGCCTGCAGTTTGGAAAGCCATTTACTAAATGATTGAAATTTTTCTGATATACTACTCTTGAGATTTCATTGCATGTTAATGACTGTGGTTTAGAGAATCAAAAAAAAAAAGTTAGAGCTTCAATAACTTCCTCTCATATGGACAATTTTACTTAATGTGATCTTGAATAAGTCACATTTTCTTTCCATGCCTCACCTCTTTTATCAATAAAATGAAATAAAGAGTGCTGATATAGTCAAGGATGCCTTTAGCAATGAACTATTTTCAGATTATTATTTGGCTTCAGATGGTAAAATATTATGAAAACATGTAAAGGCCAAATGAGGTATCTGCCTGTAAGTCTTCAAAGTGAAAATCTAAGTAACAAAAAGACAAGTTGTCTGATTAGTGAGTACTTTGTTCTTAAGATCAGCTCTTCATTAAGGGAACATCCTTTAGATGCAGAGTGACCATAAAATTTATTGCCTAATTAAACACCCTTTGAAAGGCAGCTGTAATCAGACAAGATGTTAGTACAAGAGGCATAAACAAGAACTATCACAGGCAAACTGGAATATGTTGTTATCTTGTTTATATGGCAAGAAGAGAAAGAGGGGAACATGCTACTTCTCTTTAATCTTTCCCTAATGTGATGTTTACTGAGCTATGTGTCATGGACATAGAGCTCAGAAGGTATGTCTTCCATTTATATTTTGTCATTATTCATGATTTTATTTATTTTTATAGCAAACAATTATAGAACATGTTTTACTTTCTGGATTGTGATAGCATCGAACAATTCATTTCTACTGTTCTCCTAGAGCTCATAGGAAGTTTGAGAGGTCAAATATCTTAGCATAAATATAGAAATTTGTTTTCTTTGAATATTGCTAATTGTGACCCAGTTGATTTTGTGATTGTAGGAATAAATTATGACATTTATAATATGAGACATTTTAGAATGTTCTTTCACTGTTAATGTTCTCTTATACTCTGATGGCTGTAGCTATAAAGATCTTAAATTTGTGTGTTGAAGACAGCAATGATAGGAAAATGTTCAGCTGAGTAATCAAAGAAATACTAGTTTTTCTATTAATGGCAAAGAGTTTTTGAAGTAATAATGCCCACTGCTGGCAATGCTACAGTAAAATAGATACCCTCATATAGCTGGTGACAACTATGGGTGAAAAATATTGAAAGCCTTAGAGTTTTTCTGTAACTTTTGTCCCAGAATTCTACTTCTTAGAATCTAAGCAAAGGAAGAGAGTGGCAGCAGGACTACAAAATGGAAAGTTATCTGCACAGATGTTCATGGAAAGAGTATTTGTGGTCATTAAAAATGGAAATGATATGCATGTCTACAGATACATTCTACCTTCCCTCATCTAAAAAACCTTCCATGGCACCCATAGTCTGTATCAGTCCATATGTGTGTTTTTCAAAGCTCTTTGCCTTCCTATACTGTAGTGGTGTAGCCGAGCCAAAATAGCTCTATACACCTGGGCAAGTTACTCATCTCACCATGTGTAGGTGTCCTTACTCCGTGAAATGAAGATAACAGTACCTGCCCTGTCAAATAGCATTGTGCCTAGCAAATAGTAATTGCTCAACAAATGATAATAATATTATTATTACTATTACAGTATAGTGTCTGTTTGCTCATGTGAGACTGTGAGTCTCACATAGAGAAGAGATATTTTTCTTGCCTGGCATATAAAAGCTCTTCAATAAGTGATTTTTGAAAGTAAGAAAAGGGAAGAGTTTAAGTTAAATAAATTAAGCTTTTTGCACTCAGTGAAAAAAAGTATGTCACCTTTCTTCTTTGATGATGTTAATGAAGACTCTATAACAGTGTTTCCTAGCCTTGGTTGCACATTAGAATCACTTAGCCAGTTTTTAAAATACTGATGTCCAGACTCACCCCCAGAGATTCTAATTTATTTATTTATTTATTTATTTTTTGAGACAGAGTCTCATTCTGTTGCCCAGGCTGTAGTGCAGTGGTGTGATTTCGGCTCACTGCAACCTCTGCCTCCTAGGTTCAAGTGATTCTCTTGCCTCAGCCTCCCAAGTAGCTGGGACTACAGGTGCGTGCCACCACACCCAGCTAATTTTTTGTATTTTTAATAGAGACAGAGATTCACTGTGTTAGCTAGGATGGTGTCAATCTCCTGACCTCATGATCTGCCCACAGTGGCCTCCCAAAGTGCTGAGATTACAAGTGTGAGCCACCGCACCTGGATGAGATTCTAATTTTTTAAAACAATTTTAAACTTTTAGAAAAGTTGTAGGTACAATACAATAACTTTTTGTTTTTTACAAACATTTGAGAGTAAGTCACCAACATAACAGGCATGTCTCTGAATCCTTTAGTGTGTATTTTTAACATAAAAGAGCATTTTTTTACATAATGACATTACAAGCATCCAAATAAGGGAATTAACATTGATTTATTACTACCATCTAATCCTTAGAATCCATTCAGGTTTCACCAGTTGTCTCAATAAGGTTCTTTGATAGCAAAAGGATCCACATGAGGACCATGCATTGCATTTAGTTTTCTCCTTAGTCTCTTTCTTTTTATTTATTTATTTTTTTAATTGCATTTTAGGTTTTGGGGTACATGTGAAGAACATGCAAGATTGTTGCATAGGTACACACATGGCAATGTGATTTGCTGCCTTTCTCCCCATCACCTATATCTGGCATTTCTCCCCATGCTATCTCTCCCCAGCTCCCCACCCGGCGCTGTCCCTCCCCTATTTCCCCCCGACAGACCCCAGTGTGTGATGCTCCCCTCCCTGTGTCCATGTGTTCTCATTGTTCAACACCCACCTATGAGTTAGAACATGTGGTGTTTGATTTTGTGTTCTTGTGTCAGTTTGTTGAGACTTATGGTTTCCAGGTTTATCCATGTCCCTACAAAAGACGCAAACTCATCATTTTTTATGGCTGCATAGTATTCCATGGCGTCTATGTACCACATTTTCCCTGTCCAGTCTGTCATCAGTGGGCATTTGGGTTGGTTCCAGGTCTTTGCTATCGTAAACAGTGCTGCAGTGAACATTCGTGTGCATGTGTCCTTATAGTAGAACGATTTATAATCCTTTGGATATATACCCAGTAATGGGATTGCTGGGTGAAATGGAATTTCTATTTCTAGGTCCTTGAGGAATTGCCACACTGTCTTCCATAATGGTTGAACTAATTTACCCTCCCACCAACAGTGTAAAAGTGTTCCTATTTCTCCACATCCTCTCTAGCATCTGTTGTCTCTTGATTTTTTTAATGATCGCCATTCTAACTGCCACGAGGTGGTATCTCAATGTAGTTTTGATTTGCATTTCTCTAATGACCAGTGATGATGAGTGTTTTTTCATATGTTTGTTGGCCTCATATATGTCTTCTTTTGTAAAGTGTCTGTTCATATCCTTTGCCCACTTTTGAATGGGCTTATTTGTTTTTTTTTCTTGTAAATCTGCTTTAGTTCTTTGTAGATTCTGGATATTAGCCCTTTGTCAGATGGGTAGATTGCAAAAATTTTTTCCCATTCTGTTGGTTGCCAATTCACTCTAATGACTGTTTATTTTGCTGTGCAGAAGCTGTGGGGTTTGATTAGGTCCCATTTGTCTGTTTTGGCTTTTGTTGCCAATGCTTTTGGTGTTTTGGTCATGAAGTACTTGCCTATGCCTATGTCCTGAATGGTTTTGCCTAGATTTTCTTCTAGGGTTTTTACGGTGTTAGGTCTTATGTTTAAGTCTTTAATCCATCTGGAGTTAATTTTAGTGTAAGGTGTCAGGAAGGGGTCCAGTTTCTGCTTTCTGCACATGGCTAGCCAGTTTTCCCAACTAGATCAGTGTCTACATTTTTCCTTGACTTTCATTACCTTAACACCTTTAAAGATAACAAGCAGAGATTCTAATTTAATTGATCCATTTATCCCTTTGCTCATCAGAAATTTTTCTAGATGGCTTCCACCTACAGTTCTAACAAGATACAAATTTATTTTGCTGTATGGCATATATTACTCACAGGAGAAGTCATTTCTTGGCTTCCCATTGTCTATGAAAATGAATGATGCCTTTGTGATGTTATGACTCAGCCTCGAGTATGCCTCCCCTCTTCTCCACTTCAGTGTTGTCATCTCAGCCATGTCACCAGTGATACTTCTGAAAGTCAGTTTTACTTTCTCCTCACTTCATCTTTCCTCAGGATTTGTTGAAAAACATATCTTTGGGAATCACTGTATGAGGGGAAAAAATATCTACTTCTTTGCCTTTCACTTTACCTCTATACCTGTGGTCTTTTCCAAAGACCTTCTTTTTCTGTTTTTCTCATACAGGAACAACCAAAACTTTGCATTTACTGAAATTGAAAACCTTAGTGCTGAATGGGTATATGGTAGAAAATTCAAGTATGTTTGAATAACAAACATACTTTAATGCTGTATAACAAAACGATAGGTCAATCGTTCATTTAGGTACTGTATTATTATTATTATTTTTATTATAATTATTATTTCGAGACAGGGTCTCATTCTGTCTCTCAGGCTGGATTGCAGTGTTATGATCATGGCTCACTACAGCCTTCACCTCCTGGGCTCAAGCAATCCTCCAGCCTCAGCCTTCTGAGAGGCTGGGACTATAGGCTGTGCCACCATGCCCAGATAATTTGGTGTGTGTGTGTAAAGATGGGGTCTCATCATGTTGCCCAGGCTGGTATTGAACTCCTGGGCTCAAGCGGTCCTCCAGCCTCAGCCTCCCAATTTGCTGGGATTACAGGCAAGAATCACGACGCCTGGCATATATATATATATTTTTTTTTTGAGACAGAGTCTTGCTTCACCGCCAGGCGCCAGGCTGGAGTGCAGTGGTGTGAACTCGGCTCACTGCAACCTCCACCTCCCAGGCTCAAGCAATTCTCCTGCCTCAGTCTCCCGAGTAGCTGGGACTACAGGTGCTTGCCACCACACCCAGCTAATTTTTGTATTTTTAGTAGAGACGGGGTTTCACCATGTTGCCCAGGATGGTCTCCATCTCTTGACCTCTTGATCCACCCACCTCAGCCTCCCAAAGTGCTGGGTTTACAGGCCTGAGCCACCGCGCCTGGCCTATATTTTTTAAACATTAAAACACTTCACTGGGGACACACTAGTAAACAGAATACACGTGGCTCTTTTCCTCACAGAGCTTACCTTTCAGAGACAGATACGTATAGCAAATATTTTATAGGATGATGAAAACATGGGTCTTTCCTGTTTTTTTTTTTCTAAGTGTTCTGTAACTTGGTGATATCACTTTTATGATTATAAAATTTTAAGATACATATAAAATGTTTCATTGTATGTATAAGTGTAATTGCCCAATGGGTTCTTCCTGCCCCCTGCACAGACAATATCAATTCACCGAGACTGTGGCATTAAAGTTAGCAGTTTAATTGACAAAAGGCCAACCACATGGGAGATGGAGTGATTACTCAAATCAGTCTTCCCAAAGATTCAAAGGTTATGGTTTTTATGGACAATTTAGTGGGCAAGGGTTAGGGAATGGGTACGCTGACTGATTGGGGATGAAATCATAGAGGTGTAGAAAATGGTTCTCTTGTCCTGAATCCGCCTCTGGGTGGAGCCACAGGATCAGCTGAGTCATGAGTCAGGGTCCAGGTGAGGTCCATCGGTTGCTGGAATGGACATCTAAAAATCATCTCAAAAGACCAGTCTTAGGTTTTACAATAGTGATGTTACCGATAGGATCAACTGGGGAAATCACAAATCTTGTGACCTCTGGACACATGACCCCTGAGCAGTAAAGCATTATAGAAACAACATCTACATTTTAGCAGAGTTCCTCTCCCATAATCTCAATCTTGTGGCTTTTCATTAGTTTTACAAAGGCAGTTTTCAGTTCCTGAGCCAGGAAGGAACTGAAGTTAAACTAGAGACTAAATTCCTCTCATGGTGAGCTTGGCTGACACCCAGGAATGAGTGAAGACAGCCAGCCTGTGAGTCTAGAAGCCATGCTAGACTTCTCTCGCTGTCATAATCTTTGCAAAGTCAGTTTCATAAGTAGTTGATCAAAACAAATCTGGATTTGGATACATAATTATTTCTGCATGGATTCTTATTCTAGTACACTGGGGGGAAAATAGTGAATCAAGAAATAAACACAGGTGCATGGCGACTAAGATGATTGGACAGGCCCCAGTTTCTCGGCCGTGATGAACGTAGGCCCCTGCACATACTGACACTCATAATTTATCTCTAGTTTTAGTTTCTATCTTGAAGGAAGAAGAGTTGTGATTTTTACTGGTACATTGTCAAAGGGAACAACTTGTACAAATACAAAAGCAAACAGCTTTCTCTGAGATCTAAGAATAGTGCATCAAGACTGGGGCTTTGACCAGGAGGTGGAAAATGACAAGAGATAAAGCTGGAGAAGTCAGCAGGGGCCTTGTAAAGTCATATTAAGACATCTGAACTTTATCTTGAGGGCATTAAGTATCCAAATAAGCGTTTTAGCACAGTCATATCTGTGTTATAGAGATCACTCTGGCTGCAGTGTAGAGAACAGATCAAAGGGGCCTGGGGTGGGACAGGGGAAACAGGTGGATGGAGTCTAGAGGGACAAAGACAAGGAGAAGTCTATTAAGGTAAATCAGGAGAAAATTCTGGTTGCCTGAATTACTATGGAAGAAGGGATAGCCAGAGGCAATGAGCTTCAAAAGACATTTAGTGGGGTAGAACAGACATTCTCAGAGACTCATTGGATGTGAAGCGTGGCCTGTGGGAATGAACCCAGATTAACGCCTGTCCCCAAGCAAACATGATAGTACTACCTTTATCTGTGATACCAAAATCTGAAAATCGAAAAATGTCTGCAAACGAAAGTTTTTTCATAGTTTAATGGTAAAGCCTAACCTGATCCTATATCAAGTTGTATATCATTAAACAATTTTTTTCAGTAGCTTGACAAAACATTCAATGTGTATCATTTTTATTTAACCTATTTAGTGTGACTATTCACCTTGCTGCAAAAATATTAATGTATTTGGTGATGAGTGACTTCCCAGACCCGTTGGACTATTAATAATATATACTATGTATTCCAGATTATTATTGTAATTTCCAAAACATCTGGCACCAGGAGTCTTGAATATGAGATAGTAGACAAGGTTTGAAGTGGCTGTGGAGAAAGTGCTGATCACAGGATATATATTTATGAGTTGTATTTACAAATCAATTGATTTAGGAGATTACCTGTATTATGGTATTATTTTCTGATGAACAGTTTGACCCAGGGGTGAAGTTTTCACAGGAGGGTACAATGAGGAAAGAGAATTGAGGATGTTAGCAACAGTGGTTGAAGTTACAAACAAGGAAAGATGTGATGGCAGGAGGTGCTTGAAGAAAGGGAGAAAGTAGATGGGCCAAGGACTGAATGCTTCTCTAAGGTACTTACGGAGATCCCAGGAATAACGGAGGGAAAAACATAGTATAGATCGAGTTCAGTACTATCTACGGTTTCTGGCATCCACTGGGGGAACTGGAACATATTCCCCACTTATAAGAGGGAACTACTCTATTTTATGCTGCAAGTGATTCTGATATTCTGTTATGGCTTATAGTTAAACTAGCATTTAGAAACCACTGTCCCAGTGGGTTGGGGGCACACCAGTCTTTTTTAACTTATAAAACAACCTATCAACATAGTAAACAGACAACCTACAGAATGGGAGAAAAGTTTTGCAAACTATGCATCTGACAGAGATCTAATATCCAGCATTTGTAAGGAACTTAAATTAACCAAAACAAAACTCCATTAAAAAGTGGCCAAAGGACATGAACAGACAGTTCTCAAAAGAAGACATACACCAGACTTTTTAGAAGTCAGCTTTGCTTCTGCTTTTGAGGAAAGCCTAGACCCTGTTAGCAGGCCAGCAAAGGGATTGTTTTGCTTTCAGGACTTACTGAGAGTTGGAAACAGTAGCAGCTTCTTAACTTTGAGGGATCTATAGCCTCTCTAGTTGAATTTAACTGTAGCCAAGGGTTGTTACACTGGAAATACAGAGTATTTCCAGTCTCTGAATGAGGGGATCTTTGGCTTCTCTGGAAGGAGCCAACCATGACCTGATTGATTACCCAGATTTTTTAGGGGGAAGTCTCAGTGTTGAGGCTGCCATTTGCCCTCCCAGGAAGGAGGAGAGGCCTGAGATATGTATTCATTTGCATGTGTTGAATGAATACTGAGGCTAACAAGGGCAGAGGCCCAGGGTCTCTTGCAGCTTAAAATAGTTATCTTCAGGTTCATCAAACCTCCACTTACAATTTAGCATGGTCATGTGGCTCAGAGATGTACAGTGGACCAAGTCTTGTCTTTCTCCCTGTGAGTTGTGTAACTGCTTTGAGGGCCTGGGGTTATCATGGACTTTTATCTCCAGCTGCTAACATATTGCAGGCTTTTAGTCTGTTGAGTAAATGCATGTGGGAATATATCATGAATGGGGACAGTGTACCTTCATCTCCGCTCTCTTTTTTTTTAATATGGCTGAAATGTCACAATGACCTGATGAGAGTGAGCCCCTTTCAAGTACCATATCTCACTAGTCCCTCCACCTGCCAGTTGCCAGAAAAGTCTACTACAGCATCCCCAAAATGTGAACAATTGTTATGTATCAATTAAAAAGGCCACTTCCACCAGCATCTTCTTCCATTGCTATTTATTCAAGTAAAACCTGAAATATGTGCATGTGGAAAGCAGATGGTTTGCATGGGTTATTTTCTTCCTTCTCAAACCTGATATTTCAAAAGTCTCTACATTCATCTTAAAAACATCATGAAAATATAAGAGGCATTAAGCTATCAAAGTGTAATTTTTTATGGCCCAATTAGTATTTCATCAGCATTTATTATTTTCTCAGGTAAAGGAATTTTGGATAACGAACAATTTCATGTTCCCTCCTATATCCCATCAGTGGGGCATATATTCATTGCTAGATTCAGAGGGAGTTACAGGTTCATAGATCTTTCCGTTTCTCAAATACAGTCCCAACTCCACCTTTCTTCAGATGGGCTCCTTCTGAATCTAAAAAGCAACAAGCTTTATGACTTAAGGACTATATTTAATATGATTTATCCCACTTTATATAGGCACTTATAAAAGCATTCACTGAAGACTCTAGGATTATTTTAGGTTAATTTATTTTGGATAAATTGGTTAATTAATTACTATGGAAAATCCATATAAAACAAATAGACAGAATCATTGGACTAAAAGTGACCTTAAAGGGGGCATCTAAGAATCTCCAGGCATTTTATCTCAGCACTTTTTGCATCTTCTCTGCCTAGTCCCTAGGAAATGGTTCTCAAACAGTAGCAGAATTCCCTGGAGGACTTTTTAAATTAAAGAAAAAATTTTTTTCCAGCTACTTGGGAGGCTGAGGCAGCAGAATTGCTTGAACCAGGAAGGCGGAGGTTGCAGTGAGCCGAGATCGCGCCACTGCACTCCAGTCTGGCGCCTGGCGATGGAGTGAGACTCTGTCTTAAATAAATAAATAAATAAATATTTTTTTGAGACAGGATATCACTCTGTCAGCCAGGCTGGAATGCAGTGACATGATCACAGGTCACTGCAGCCTTGACCTCCCAGGCTCAAGTGATCCCCCCTCAGCCTCCCTAGTAGCTGAGACCACAGGCATGTACCATCATGCCCGGCTAATTTTATTTTATTTTATTTTATTTTTTTGTAGAGACAGGGTCTCCCTGTGTTGCCCAGGCTGCTCTAGAACTCCTGGGCTCAAGCAGTCCTCCCACCTTGGCCTCTCAAAGTGTTGAGATTACAGGCATGAGCCATCATGCGTGGCTGGGCTTTTTAAAAATACAGATTGCTGGGCTCTACTCCAGAGTGTCTAGTTCAGTAGATCTGAGATAGGGCCTGAGAATTTGCATTCTAAGAAGTTTCCAGTTAATGCGTTGCTATTGGTTTAGAGTACCACACTTAGAGAGCCATTGCTCTAAGCCAGAAAACACTGTGCACTCCCCATTAAGTCAAGTTGTTCTCTTGACTAATTTTTGTCAAGCTGTCATCAGATTTAGGATTTTACAGACCTGGAATATTTAAAAAAAAAAAAAAAAAAAAAAAAAAAACTAAGCAATAAACAATAGTAACAAAACCCACTTTGGGAATAGACATAATGATAAACTTTTTAAAATTTAACAAATGAAGACATTAGAAAAATTTGTTTCCCATCATTATTATTTTGTTGTAAAAGGACATTTAATCATGAACATCGTAGAATAAGGGACTGTCTCTTCAACTGAATAAATTCAGCTTTACCTGAAGCTAACTTTATTGCTGTGGCATTTCAAAGGCATGATGGTCGAAGCAGTCTGCTTTCAGTACAGGCAAAACAGAGTTGCATCTTCTGTAGATCATTTTTAAACAATAATAGAATCCACTAATCGTTTGTCTGCTTTTCATTATCACCGTAAACAGGCAGTTCCAAACAATGTCAGTGAGAAAATACTTCCCCTTCCCCAGGGTAGACTACTCCTGCCAAGCCTTGGTTCATCACTTCTTTATTGTCCTCATTTTCCCCATTTTGCCAAAAAGCAGTGAAGTGTCATCCTGGACCCTCACCATCTGGTGGTTGGGAGCAACTGGGCTAAGTTACACATGCTTATGGAGTCTTTGATTCTTAATTTTATTCAAACTTGATATGGAAAGCATATATCACATTTCATAGGTCAAAGAGGAATATAAACTACTTGAGTCCCAAGAGTGGTGATTTTATCTATGTGAAAGAAAATTGGGCCAGCGGCTGTTGGTAATCCTAGCACTTTGGGAGGCTGAGGCAGAAGGATTGCTTGAGCCCAGGAGTTCAAGACCAAATTGGGCAACACAGCAAGGCAACACTGTCTCTATCTTTAAACAAATTTTTTTTTAATTATATAAATTTTAAAAACATATATGAAAAATAAAAAATCATTTATAATTATTTGGAGAAATAGAGTCTTCTTTAACACATATATAAGCACAAATATTTAAAAAAATATTTAACTAGAACTAATGGACAAAGGTAGAGAATTCTAATTTTCAAATTCAAAGTAAAAAGCCAGAGATTTTTTCATAATATTGAGTTCTTCAACATAACATGAGGAATTAAAAATGATTTTTATCTCAAAACTTAATTTTATCTAATCTATGGCTTAATTTTAAGTTAACTACCACGTGTTATTTTATTTAAATTTCATTCATTCATTGATAAGAATGTGCCAGATAGTCATTTCACCAGGTGGTGTTTTGAAGATGCACATTTCTGCCCAGCACAGTGGCTTACACCTATAATCCCAACACTTTGGGAGGCCAAGGTGAGAGAATCACTTGATCATAGGAGTTTGAGACCAGCCTGGGCAACATGGCAAGACCCAGTCTCTAAAGAAATATAAAAATAAGCCAGGCATGGTGGCACGTACCTGTATTCTCAGCTACTCCAGAGGCTGAGGCAGGATTGCTTGAACCTAGGAGGTCAAGATGGCCATAAGCTATGACCATGCCACTGTACTCCAGCCTGGGTGACAGAGTGAGATTCTGTCTCAAAAAATAAAAAGTTATTATCCCTATTTGGCTGGGCTCAATGGCTCACACCTATAATTCCAACACTTTGAGAGACCGAGGTAAGATCACTTGAGCCCAGGAGTTCCAGACCAGCCTGGGTAACATAGGGAGATGTCTCTACAAAAAATAAAAACAAAATGAAACAAATTAGCTGAGCATGGTGGCAGGTGCTTAAAGTATCAGCTAGTCAGGAAGCTGAGGTGGGAGGATCTCTTGAGGCTGGGATGTTTAAGGCTGCAATGAGCCATGATCATGTCACTACACTCTGACCTAGGAGGCAGAATGAGACTTTGTCTCAAAAAAAAAAGAAAAGAATTGAGGGTTTAGATGGAAAAGGTAAAAAAAAAAAAAAAAAATGTAAAATTAAATTGTAATACCAAATTAAAGAAGAGAATGTTGCCAGATAGTTAATATATGATGAAGTGTTGGAAACAGTAAGTATGAGAGTTTAATGGAGAGCAGTATGACTGTGGCTGAAGGAGGTCAGGGAAATTTCACGAATTTAATGAAATGGCATCTGAAGAATAAGGCGAATTTTTGTACACACAGAAAAAGAACATGGCAGGCTAGTTTTAGGAGACATTGAGTTCCTCTGGTTGAAGTGGAGGGTTTCTTTGGAAGAGTATGGGAGATAAATTTGGAAATGTAAATTAGAGCTCAACTGTAGAGACTTTGGAAAGCTTTCTGATGGTAATAATGAATACTATGATAATGCTGATAAAAATAATAACTTTAATTTACTAAGCAATATATACTAGGTGCTATGCTAAATTGTTTACCTGCATTACCTAAAAACTTTATTGAATAGTTTCTTTTATCTCCATTTTATATGTAAAGACAATGAGCCTCCCATAGGTGAAATGACTTGGCCAAGATCACTCCACCAATAAGTGGCAGAGAGCTGAAATTCGAACCCAAGTTTGTCTAAGTCCAAAGCCAGTGCTTTTATATAGCAAACTAGGTCAAGGATGACAAACGTGTTTCAAGTGCCAACTTTTGATTTATTGATAAAACCACAACAAAATAGAAAAAAAATCACCATGATGGATTCCTGGTGTTTGTTATAAATGCGGAATGAGAGTTTCTTGGTGTGTATGATACACAGTGACTACTTAGGCTCTAGAAAACTGGAAGCCATCAGAGGTTTTTGAACAGGGCAGTGACTTGATAAAGTAAAGTTTCCAAAACTTTAACCAAGCAGCAGAGTTTAAGGTGAGTAGATAATAGGAGTAATGTAAGCATATACTCTGATCATCCAGTAACAAATCTTAAGGAACTGGTGGCCTAAAATGAGACTGTTCAGAAATTTTCTTCTACTTCAAGTGTTCTATTTTGACTATCAAGATACAATTCCTTGAATAGTAGCTATTTCCTCCACTGACCTCTATGCTCCATGAGAACAGTGACCTTGTGTGTTTTGTTTGTTGCTCAATTCCCCAGTGGGTAGGCACTCCATATATTTTTCTTAAATCCAGTAATAGTAAAAGCAATAATAGTAACAGAAAGCACTCACTTTATGCTCAGACTGGGTTAAGTACTTTGAGTACAGCAAATGCATATGGAATCAGACTACCTGGGTTTGAATTCTAGCTCTGCCACTTACTAGCTATCTAAGCAAGCTGGTTAAACTCTTGTGCCTGAATTGCCTCATCTTTATGGTGGGGATAATAATAGTACTTATCTCAGAGAGCAGCAGCAAGAAATAAATTAGGTGATATATGTAAATCAATAGAAATAGGTAGTATTCAATTAATTATGGTTACTATTATCTTTTTAAATTATTATCTTCTTCACCATTCTATACTTAACTTGTCCATTAGAAAATAAATATAGTAGAGTCAAAGGAAAGTCTATAACTTCTTTGGCATGCCTGTTTTGTGTCAGACCTGTTAGGCTCTTTTATAAATGATATCCCAGCTAAGTTAAAACTCCAAGTATAATTGCACTGCCAGAAGCTACTTTAATTATCTTTTCACCAAACACAAAACCCACACAAATCTGGATTTTTTTTTTCTTTTCAACTGATTATAGGCTTTAACAAATCTGGTTTCAAAAAATGTATTTTTTTAAGGTAAATTTGAAAAGCTTTACCTTGAGGGGCATCCATGGGGAGGCAAGGCAGGCTGGGGAGGCAGACTTCAGATCAGGTCATGCAGGGGCAGTGAACCCGAGGGAGGAGGCAGATGGACAGAGGACACAGACAGAGGGAAGAGGTCTGCAGAGAGAAGAAGGTACTGACCAAGGTCTGGAATGACCATCTCTACCAAGAGACCCTCTGCCTCCCACAGGGTGTCCAGACACTAGTGCACACATTCCCACATGAGTGCCTGGGCTGGCACAGCACTGAAGAAGGTGACAACCACTCTGGCGGTCAATGGGTCTGGCCTGGTGAAAGCATCATCACAGATTTAGAGAGCTGGACAGCCTTGGGAGAGTAGGGGAGATATCTCTTCCAGCCTCCTGCCCTCAACCTGGGTCCAGCTCTGAGCCCTGGGTCACCCAGGGCTACCCCGGACTCACTGGAATTCCTCCACCACCAATAGGTCAAGTTCTGTAGAGGTTAAGAGGGTCACAGTTCTAGCAAAGCCTCGTGCAGTCATCCTCCATCCCCTCAAGGCCTCTTCCCTGATCTCCCACTCCATCCTGCCACTTTACTCATCTCATCAGCTGCCCCTGAAGCACCCAGGACTCAGAGCTGGTTTTGTCTTTCAAGGCCTTGGTGAAGGGCTGGCCCAGGATCTGCAGCCACACCTCATACAGCACCAGCTCTGCTTTCTCCCCTAGAGCAATGGGGGTGGAAGTGGCATCAGCCTGGGCCCCCCTCTCCTAGAAGCCCTGGGATGGGACCCACACCCAAGTTCTAATGCTCCCATCTAGCAGTCAGCCATTGGTGGTCTAAGGGCCAATCCTTTGCTACCTGTTTTTGAGTGGTCCATGAGCTAAGAATGGCTTTTACATGTTTAAATGGTTGAAAACCATAAAAAGTAGAATAATGTTTTGTGACACATGAAGAGTATGTGATATGCAAATTTTAATGTCCATCAATAAAGTTTTATAGGAACATGGCAGGGGTGGAAGAAAAGGCTTTTATTCTTTTAGTGTAGCCTTTTATGCTTGAAGAGCAAATTATATTCCCTTGCAAGAAATTCAAAGGTCAGTACCTAGGTGCTAGCCTCAGCACCATGCCTATGTGGACTTGCTGCTTTTTTTTTTTTTTTTTTTTTTTCTTTTCCAGCCTCTCCTCTTATCACATAAACTCTCTGTCTGTTACCTGGCAGTAAAATTAAACTCATGGATGATCCCCTTTTGTAGCTGAAGTTTGAGAGGCAAAAGCTAGCTGGCTAATGGGACGTGAGAATACACATTTTATCTAGACAAGCAAAACATCCCTTTGCCTACTGTTTATTAAAAACAAAATCAAAATGTCATTTCATCACCACTGAGCAATGCTTGTCCCTATTCTGTAGGCCTTTACTATGACGATCCTCAATTTAATATATTAAGTGAGTTTGGCCAATTATTGATCTTTTATCATAATGGAGAAGTTAAGGGGTTAGCAAGGGCCCTTGAAATCCAAAGAGGTATTAGCAACCATTTTTCCATTAATTGCAACGTATTCACCACAGTACATCTTACCTTTTTGATAACAAGTATCCAGATAGACTAGCTTGCCCTTAGACTCTTAAATATGTTTTTCTCAGCTGTCTTTTTATAGAGCACAAAAATATTTGTTACGGGCTTAATATGCACACACACACACACACACACAGAGTAAGTTAGGGACAATATATCTACATATTGTAAACTAGAGACAGAGTCTTGCTGTGTCACCCATGCTAGAGTGCAGTGGTACAGTCATAGCTTGATGCAGCCTTGAACTCCTGTGCTCAGGCAGTCCTCCGCTCTCAGCCTCCCGAGTAGCTGGGACTACAGGCATGCACCACCATGCCCAGCTGATAAAATAAGTATTTTATAATTGAATGAAGGTTATTAAGAGTCATGAAGGGACCTAGAGTCATAAAGTATAAAGATGTTAAAAGACCTGCTCACATCAGAACTATAAAGTCCTAGTTCAGTAAGTCAGTATCACAGTAGTCTCCCCTTATCCACAGTTTTGCTTTCCATTGGTCTCATTTACTCTCAGTCATCTGTAGTTCAAAAATATTAAATGGAATATTCCAGAAGTAAACAGTTCATGTTTTAAATTGCACAGCATTCTGTGTAGCGTGATGCAGTCTCATGCTGTTCTGCTCTGTGCTTCTTCATCACCAGAAGGGTGAATACAGTACTTAAGATGTTTTCAGAGAAAGACCACATTCACAGCATTACTTTAATTACAGTATATTGTTATAACTGTTCTATTTTATTATCAGTTACTATTTGGATCTCTTAACTTTATGCCTAATTTATAAATTAAACTTTATCATAGGTATGTCTGTATAAGAAAAAACATAGTGTATGTAGGGTTTGATACTGTATGTGGTTTCAGGTACCCACTGGGGGTTTGGGATGTATCCCCGGGGGATAAAGGGAGAATATTCTAATAACCAAATATAATCTTCTAGCAGTAGACAGAAATGTGTAACTAAAATATTAACCTCTCTTAGTTAAATATTTTATTTTATTTTATTTTGAAATGGAGTCTCACTCTGTTACCCAGGCTGGAGTGCAATGGTAAGATTTCAGCTCCCTGCAACCTCCACCTCCCAGGTTCAAGCAGTTCTCCTGCCTCAGCCTCCCAAGTAGCTGGGACTATGGTATGTGCCACCACACTTGGCTATTGTTTGTGTTTTTAGCAGAGACAGGGTTTCACCATGTTAGCCAGGCTGGTCTCAAACTCCTGACCTCAGGTGATCTACCCACCTCAGCCTCCCAAAGTGCTAGGATTACAGGTGTGAGCCACTGCATCCAGCCAGTTAAATATTACTTAAAACTAACAAATAGATATGCTCACTAGTGCTCTTATTTTTAGTAATCTTGAAGTTGAAAGAACTTCCAGAGGAGCATTGGTCTAGCATATATTGTATGTGTGGGCATCTTGTGAAAGTGAACAACTGAGAAAAGATGCCAAGGACAACACAGGTATGGGCACATGGCTTTGATCCACATACCAAGTAAGGGAGACAAAGTGCCCTTTTTAACCTGCTTTAACCTAATTGTGTTCACATTACCAACCACCAACACTGTCCAATCCCTTCATTCTCCTGGCTCTGAAAGACTGAGAAACATCAAACCAGTCCAGTCATTGTTCTTTGCTCTCTGCAGTTTGACCCTGAACTCTTGACTTTGATCTGCTCCCTGCGTCATTTGCCAGTCAGTGACTAAGTAGTTTTTGAGTTAATAAATAACTCTTAGGTGACTGATTAAAAATTCTAGGAAGTGACTTAGAAAGGAGTCTAAAACATTGTTGCCCTAATCGAATTCATCCTTTTTTTCATTCATAAAATATTACAGCTACTACTCCTTTGGCTTTAGGGTGAAAATTGTTAAACCCACTACTATTCCTTGTCCTTTAGACAGTTATGGGCATTCCTGTTTTAACAAGAGGAAACAGAGGACTAGTCTAACAGGAAAATATTAGGCTCAATGTTTTCAAGAGCACATGTATTGAGAAGGTTTTGCAGGTTATGGAAAGCATTTAAAGAAACAAGGCCAGGCGCAGTAGCTCACACCTGTAATACCAGCACTTGGGGAGGCCAAGGCAGGCGGATCACTTGTCAGTAGTTCAATTGCCTTATTGCCTGGCCAATATGGCAAAACCTTGGCTCTACAAAAAAATACAAAAATTAGCCAGGTGTGGTGGTGTGCCCCTGTAGTCCCAGATACTTGGGAGGCTGAGGCAAGAGAATCGCTTAAACCCAGGAGGCAGGGTTACAGTGAGCAGAGATCAGTCGAAACACTGCACTCTGGCCTGGGCAACAGAGTGAGACTCTGTCTCAAAAAAAAAAAAGTAGAAGAAGAAAGTTGAAAGAAATTTTGTCTTCAAATGTCAAATACCTCCACTACCATGTAGATGCTAATATTGTGTAAGCAATTTTCTGTGAGCCAATTGTGAAAGAAGTTATAACAATTGCTATATCCTTCTCAACTTTAATCTGAACGTTAATTTAGCCACAAAGATAGCAACAAGACAACATCTTGAAAGTGTCTTATCCATAGCAAAGTCACACTTTCTTTTCTTAAGCATAGATGAAATCTAAACTACTATAGTCATTAATTTTAAATCTCATATTGGGCAAATGCTTACTTGATATAGTTAGGAGCTTGATACAGTCATGTCTTTGATGAAGTTTAAAAGATAGCTCTGCTGTGAAATTTATTTGCATTAACTCCTTCATACCATTTGCTATCGATTTTGTATTTTTATGTATGTGGTAGGAATAGTAACTAGCTTGTAGGGAGTCCTAGCCATATGCCAAGCATTGGTCTAAGTGTTTTAATTTATATGCATTAATTGATGACTCCATTTACAGATGAGTAACTGAAACATGGAAGAGTTAAGCAGCTTTCCCAAAGTCTGACAGCTAGGACATAGCAGAACACAGACTGGAATCCTGGCAATCTGGGTCCAGAACTTACACTCTCTAACCTCACTGCCTTTCTGTATGTCTTAAATGTGACAGGTGTTACTTCTCTAGAGTTCATGATAGGATGGGGAGTGAGAGTAGAAAAATTAAGCATGGGGGAAGATATAATAGGAAACTGAGTCAGAATATTTGACCTCCCTAAAAATTAATTAGAATTAGATATTTACTTATGTTTTATCCTTTTTAACTGATATTTTTATTCATAAACTTGTCCAACTCAGTTTTAGATTAAAAATATAAAGTTATTTATTTCTTAAAAAATTCTGAACTATCAGACTGCTGCATTGTCAGCAGCAGGAGAACTTTGAGTTCCTGAGGGGGATGAGGGAAGGTCTGGTGCCCCTGCAATTCCAAAGAATTATTCTGATCTCACTGTGATTTCACTGTGCTTACCCATAATACGGGCATAATCAATATTTGTTGAATGACCAAGTACATACTTCTCATCTCTCTTTTTAATGGTAATGTGTCATGTGAGGAACAAAATCACAAGTACTTTCTCCTCTTTGTCCCCAGTGTCTCTGTTAATGTATTTGGTGTATTGTAAAATAAGTATTTGTTTCTATGTAGTTCTCCCCTTAGTGTGAACTACTTGAGGGCAGGGGCTCTATCTTACCTTTGTATCCCAAGAATCTAGCATCTGGTTATCAGTAACTTAGTTGGTTATTGACAGATGGCTGTGGAAGGAAGGGAAGGAGTGAGGCAGACAGGCAGACCTAGAGCTGATACCCTTGTGCATCTATTTTACATTTATTAAAAGGTCAGTGAGTTCAATCATTTGAGACTTTTGAAATATATTTGAAGATGATATTTCTTGGATTCGATATGACTCCTCTGATTTAACCCCTGGAAAGAGGTCACTGGGATTCAAACAGTGTATGTTATAGTCTGTCCCTTAGGTAGACCACCTGATTTTATTGCAAAATTATGTCATACTCCAAAGGGCTTTGGATGTACTCTTGGTGAGTCTATCTATAATTATTGATAAATGCATTCATTTTTGCTTAATTTATACAGAATGCTTATGTGAATCACCCCAAATCACTGTAGCATCTAAATTTCCATCTCATGGTATAGCTATGGACTAGGAAGCCTGCCTTGGAAATTATGGGTTATTCTTTGGAAAACCACATATGTATTTATTATTTGAGACAAATGTGTAGTATGGGGTCTTTTCCCCCTCCAATAATATTAAATGCTGTGTTCTCACTTGTAAGTGGGAGCTAAACAATGGTTACACATGGCCATACACAGGGAAATAATAGACACTGGGGACTTTAAAAGTGGTGAGGGTGGGAAGGGGATGAAGACTGAAGAATTGCCTATTGAGTACAATCTTCACTGTTAGGGTTACAGGTACACTAGAAGCCCAAACCTCACCATCACGCAATATATCTCTGTAACAGACCTACACACGCACCCTCTGAATCAATACAAATAATGTTAAATGCTGTATTGTCCACTTTTTACTTTCTTCTCCCAGGCCTTCTATACTCTCATATTACACCTTATTTAGCTTGCATCTCTCGTGGTATGCACTGTGCACTCACAATTGTGCTGGATGCTTTTTTTGTTTGTTTGTTTCTAAGGGTTATAAAAATTTGATTTTCCCCCGTAATCCTATTTTTTGTTTTTAAATTCAGGTCAGCATACATGATGACTTCCATCTTTATTGTAAGCACACTCTTGTTTACTGCTTTTACTGTCCCTGTCATCTTGCAGAACACAGTCTGCTCTATTAGTGAGTGATATCTCTCATTCTGTCATTACCACTGTGGTCTGAGCAAGAGTAGGGGCTGGAATGAGGCTACATATGGATTCTTGGTGGGTAGTTTTAAAAACTGTGCTTCCAGGGAAGCTTCTGATAATGTGTCCCTACCTCCACCCCACCTCCCACTGTGCTGCTATAACTGGCCTTATGACAACAAATGAATCTGGCATAAGAGAGAAGAGTGCCAGAGTAAGTGAAACAGAACTGTGTGCATCAGCCCTCTCACTGGATTCTACCCAGTCACACTGTACAAGTCCATTATGCATTACGCTTATATTCCATTGCGTAATGAATGGTAATTCTTCTCATGATAAATACTGGTCCCTTTTGGTACCAACCTTAGAGTTAGAAATAGCTTAATCTGTTGAGGAAATGAATAAAAACCACAGGTTTAAACAGCAAAAATAATTTCTTTGCTTGGAATATCAGTGTACATATCCTTCCGTGCAAAGTTCTCCACTTTGCTCATTACCTATTAACTTGTTGGTTACTCTGCAGTCACCATTTGAGAGCTAAGATCTGCCGCTTACTGTTCACAAGGCAGAGAGAATTATAAAACATTATACAATAGTAGCACACAACATAGCTTTGAATCTTTCCATAAAGTCATCATAATGGTACATTTCCTGAGTATTGCCTTCATATTGTTTTAATAAAGAACTCACTGTTCTATTGTTTACAAGATGATTTTCTATAATAGAAACCCATATTGACATTGATACCTTACACATTTTTTAGTCATTTTACTAGGGGTAAAAAATAACTTTGTTGTATAATATATTCTCTTTAATGGCCTTTGTGGATAATTGCACATTGCAAGTACTCAATTTTATTTACTGGTATTCCAGTTTGTCTTCTCATTTAAGGGATATTATGTATGCATTCTCTTAGCTCTTTATCTTGGTTTTTTATTTTTGTCCATATTTTCTGAGATGGAGTCTCACTGTGTTGCCCAGGCTGGAGTGCAGTAGCTATTCACAAGAGCAATCATAGTACTACAGCCTGAAACTCCTGGGCTCAAGCAATCCTCCTGCTTTAGCCCCCCAGTAGTTGGGATAGCAGGAGAACACCACAGTGCCTGGCTTCTTCTACTGTTGATAATTTTGGTCCTTCTCAGGTTAACATACAATTATTGAAGGCATTTGTGCCATTCACTGTTCTAGGCACTGTGGCTAAATAAGACACACTCTTCATTCTCAAAGAATTTAATGTTCTCTAGGAAAAATTGTTATCAAAATAGGTCATTTTCACATCAGAAAGTAAATGCTAGGAGGTTGATCCTTACTGGATTTCATGAAAGCCTCTATCAGGAAGTAAATGCTAGGAAGTTGATTCTTATTGGGTTTCTGCACAAGACTCAGATGAGCCTCCTGCTCCAAGTATTGGAGGACTGCTTAAAAAAATAAAATGTAGAATAGGCTGAGGAAATAGTGTGTATGATGAGAAACTACATGGAATTTGATATATTAGAGTTTAAAAAGACATTAGAGAATTGCAGATGAGCATGGAAAGGTAGCTAAGGCTCAAGTCATATGATTATTTTATGCCAAATTTAGGAGTTTGAAATTTATTCACAGGATTAGTCCATAGACTGACTGGCTGAAATTGTTTGCAAAATGTTGTGAATGTATTCATTTTTTTTTGGGAAAAATGGTCTGTAGCTTTTATTAGATCTCAAAGTGGTCCACAGTAAAAAAAAAAAAAAATGCTAAGAATATTTGCAGTGAAAAGTTTAAGTAAATGACCATACTCTTCACTAATTAGAGTGAAGTAAGGCATTATCATATATTCATGTTTCATATTACAAGAAATGTACAGAACTGTGTCAGTGCAATGAATGGAAGTTGCCAGGAAGACTTCTGTAACCAAAACTGAACCATAAATGCATTCATTGAATATTTCACTGAACTTTTCCTATACACCCAAAACTGTGGTAGGCACTGAGGAGACAGTAATAAACAAGAGCTGCTTTTCAGACACATCCTATTCAGGGCTCAGAGTCTAGTGAGCAAGGCAGACATTAATCAGATAATCACAGAAAAGAAACGGAGAAGTACAAACTCTGATTACTGCTGTGTAGTAAAAGAAGTATGAGTTGTAATAGGGGAACCTGGTGTAGATGGGGGATTAAGAAAGGTTTTCTTTAGCAAATGGCATTTGAACTGAGGCCTGAAATGAATGTCAGCCAAGGAAGAAGGTAAAGGACTCCAGGCCGAGAGAATAGCACTTGCTAAAGCCCTTATGCAGGGCAGTGGTTGTGTTTTAGGAAAGGAAAGAAGAAATATAAAATGAAAAAACAAACAAAAAGCCTGAGATGACACTAGAGAAATAGAGATTGGGTCATGCAGGGCTTTGTGGGCCTATTTTAAGAATATGGATTTTCATTCTAAAAACATCAGGAGGCAACCCTTGAGGGGAATGGGCAGTGACATAATCAGGTTTATATATTTTAAGAGTATCTCTCCAGTTACCATGTGGAAAATGGACTGAAGGGGACAGATTGGGATAGATTTGTTAAATAATAGTGTAACAACCTGAAAATACACTGATACCATCTACTTAAATTTATGGATTGTTATAAATTCATAAAATGTGTCTGGGCGTTAGTTTCTCCATATGAAAAATGATAAGGCTGAACTTGTGGTTCTTGAAGCTCGGACTCCCCCACAGACAAGCTGAATAATTGATCCTCTGAGACATGGAGGCAATGGCACCAATCCTGAACTGCTTCCTGTGCTGGCTCCAGGATGCCATGCCAGAATGAGCTTTTTCTAGGCCCACCATGAGGTGACAAAGATTGAGAGGCCCTTCTCTAAACCCCTTTCCTGAACCCACATTCCATGATTTTAGGTTCTGAGGAAATCAAATTCTAATCCAACACCTTTGGTTTTACCATTGAGGGAAGTGTTGCCCAGAGAAGTAAAGTGGCTCACCTAAGATTGCCTGGCTCAGTGTATAGAACATGACTCTCCTAACCAGCAATCCTGGGTCTTTCTAGTTTGCCATACAGTTTCTATATCCTTTGTAAGCAGTATAATTAATTATTATAATTATCAAATTACAGGTGCTTCTTTTTCTTTCCTCTATTTATGAACAGAAGTACAGTTTATTCTTTTTTGATTACCAGTTAAGAATTTATTGCTCTAAGTCATCAAGCATCGTTTTACTCAACTTGAAGACTAGAAATACAGAAATGAATTCCTAGGAAAACAACACATCTTATCTTATTCTGGCTTAGCTGAAAATATTGCAAGACCAGCACTTCTATTTCAAAATCAGTCCAAAGTCTGTGAGCATACATACAGAAGTGATTAATCAGAAGATAAGTTAGCTGAGCTCTTAATGACTTTTACTTGATCTGAACTTGAGTTCAAAGGTAAATCAAAGCTTTAAAGTTGAACTTGAATCTTACAGTGCCACATGGACTTTCCTTAGCCTTCTTGAAAATCTAAAGTTTAAGGGAGGTCCAGGAGTACAGCGATTCTGGGCACAGACTCTGGAGTCAGGTGGTCTGAGTTTAAATCCCCAGCTTCTCCTCCTACCAATGTCGTGATTTAGGAAAAATTACCTTTCTCAGCCTCATTTTATCCACTTGCAGACTAGAGATACTGACAGTTCACAGTAAAAATTAAATGAAGCAGTATATGAAGTAACTTTCTCTTAAGTCTTGCATTACCTCAGCATTTGCTCTCAACAGTTCTTTCCAATTGTAAGTGAAAAAGTCCATCCCAGCTATTCCCTCATTATCTCATGAGTTCTGATTATATATTCCCTCAGGTTTTATCCAACTGAAGAGCTTTTTCACTTTTTTCAACTGCCCTTATTAAAAAAAAAAAAAAGGCATTCCATCTTCTAAATGATTTTTGTTTGTATTTTCTAACCCTATTATTTCAGTCTTGGAGCTTCTCTAACTGAAATGTGAATAGCAATAAGAACTTCGCAAGAAATAAAATATTCTGTGGTTTGTTTTTCTTGCAAAGAGTACTGTAATTCCTTGGGTTTAACTGACAGCATCCTTTATGAGGACACTCAGCATCTCAGCATTGATGGCCTCCCAGACAGCAGCCTTGGCCCAAGTATTCAGGGAATGACCAGGACATACTCCAAGATCCCTTTTCTGAGTCACTGTATTGTTTATAAAACTCATCTTGTAAACCTGCTTTGATTTCTTTTCTTATCAATACCTAAGGTATTGATAAGATTAATATTATTAAATTGTTAAAGTTTACTCTGCTTTTCTGCCCATATTCCCCATTTCATCTTATGAGGCCTACCCATCTCCTTGGCACATTCTTCATGTTAAGTGCCTCCAGAGTACTGTGGATACGAGTAAATGCCAAATTAAGTAGGGGGTTCTATTCTTTCCTCAGAGCACGTATAATGATATCAAATGGGCTTGGTTCAGGCTCTGATTTCTGAGGCACCTACTTTGACTAAATTATCTAGGGCAGTGGTTTTCTTTTTCTTTATTCTTTTTTTTTTTTTTTTTTTTTTTTTTTTTTTTTTTTTTTTTTGTCATTCAGAAACTTTATTGTAAATCACTGTCAACAAGGTCTGCATTTCTAACTTCAGTTTGTCATTCCTCTGAGGGACAGAGAAAGGAAAAGACCAGATTAGGTTTAATGCTTGTTGAGCACTATGCATAAAGGATCTTCTTTAGTCCTTATAAACAATACTAGGGCAGTGGTTTTCAACCCCACTGGACATCAGAAATGTCTGTGGAGCTCTTTGAAAATGTGGATGTCTAGAACCTACCCAAGATCTAATGAATCAGACTCTCCAGGGGTGGGGTGTAAGCATCTACTTTTTGTTTTTTTAAACATTCATAGGGTGATTCTGATGTACAACTAGGTTGAAAATCACCAATTTTGAGAACTGGTCATGATGACTACAATTTCTTTTATTTGAAATGTACATTTATATTT
The DNA here is from genome assembly GCA_004027715.1 of Plecturocebus donacophilus. Classification (NCBI taxonomy): domain Eukaryota; kingdom Metazoa; phylum Chordata; class Mammalia; order Primates; family Pitheciidae; genus Plecturocebus; species Plecturocebus donacophilus. The sequence goes on from PVKP010000145.1 coordinate 117,633, forward strand.
AAGGATAGAATGTTCCCTGTCAAAGTCTTTTCTTCTCTCGGAGTCGCAAAAATGAATTTCCAAGAGGAAGTGTCAAGGTCACCTGAGTTTTTCCTCTCTGCTTGCTTGGCATTCAGAACTGAGAAAACCTATCCCTTAAGCTTCACTGTAGCTGATTTGTAGCAGAGCCCATCCTGAGCTGCTAATTTCAGAGTGGGAACATGGGGCCATATGTCCTTTTTAAAAAAGTATTATTTGTATAATGCACTACAACTTTATAAATCCACCCAGAAACTTACATGCCCACTCAACCCAATGAGATAGGTTTTATTATTTTCAATTTTTAGATTAGGAAACTGGCTCAGAGAGTTTAAATGATTTGCCTAAGAGCACCAGGAAATAGTGGCTAGACTCAAACTCAGTTCATCCAAGTCCAAATCTAGTACTCTTTCTGTTCTTTCTACTGATTAATATTTTTATCATTCCATTGTGAAATTATTTCAGACTTACAGAAAAGTTTCCAAAAAAATAAAGACTTTCCACAAGCCCTTTACCTATATTTGCCAAATGTTAACATTTTTACCATGTTAATCATCCTTTCTTCTGTCCTTGTGTACATATGAATTTAATTATTTGTAATTAATATTTGGCAATGTATTATAGATATAATTCCCCTTTCTATCAATACTTCAGTGTATATTTCCTAAAACTACTGATATTGTCTGCAGTCACCACAGGAAGTGATTACAAATCAAGTTAACATTAATACAATACTATTATCAATGTACGGACCTTTATTTTTTACCCACAAATGTCTTCTGTGGCAAAAGAAAAAAAAATTGTTTGTGGTTCAGGATCCAGTCAGGGCTCACATATTGTATGTGGTTCTCATGTCTGTTTACTATCTTAGTCTTCGAAGTTTCCTTAGTCTGCCTCTGCTGTTCATGACCTGAATAATTACATATGCTATCATGTGATGAGCAGGAATTGACAGTTCTGGCTGTCAGCACATGATGGACTTATTCAGAAATACTTGGCTTCACTTACATACAGCAGGATGGGCCATAACAGTAGAATATTTGGAAACCAGTAATAATGATATTTATTATGTAATATGCTGGACACTATTTTAAATGCCTTCCATATAATAATTTTTTTCATTTAAGCTTCACAACAAACCTATGTAGTAGGTATTGTTACATTATAGATGTGGAATCTGAAGAACAAAAAAGTAATTTGCTCAAGGTTATCTGACCAGGAGATGGCAGGGCCAGGAGTCAAATTCCAGCAGCCAGGTTGCATCCCCAGTGTGAGCTCTGAACCAGCACAGGCGGAACCAGGACATTTAACAGAGTTATATGCCTTTAGGCAAGTTACTATTAGCTCAAAACGCTTGAGTCTCATGAACTGAAAAATGGGACAGATAATACGAACTTCATAAAGGTAGTTGTAAGGATTATACACAATCTGTTAAAGCATTTGGTATGTGGCAAGAACTTCATTTTTTAAGAGTAAAATTTAAAATATAAACCTGGAAGAATTGACCGTGACTCACATTGAGATGAAAAAACTCTCAGAGAATACTTTTTTCATCATTACAGGTAGGAAGGAGAAGGGAACAGAAGCAACAGACATCTGATCATATTTTGAGAGACTGAGGAGAGACCATTTACAACCAAAACCACCTTCAAGACAAAAGAGGCTAGATAATGATGAGTCACGAAACACAATTTTAAGAGGAATTTATGGGAAGTCATAGCCTTTAGTCATATTAGCAAAGAAGGTAAATATTTTCCATAAAGAAAAAAGTCAGCACCACTGTATTCTGGGCTGAGGTATAATTACCTTCCAGCTTTTAAAAGGGAATCATTCTCCTTAGTGGGTGGCAGTCAGAGGAATCAAGAGGTTTTTATCTTTTTAGTTTTTATTCCTTATGTACATATCTATATATATTTAGAGACAGGCTCTTGCTCTGTCACCCAGGCTAGAGTGTAGTGGCAAGACCTTAGCCTTGACCTTCCAGGCTCAAGTGATCTCCCAACCCCAGCCTCCCAAGTAGCTGGGACTACAGGTGAGACTACACCACCACAGCCACCTCATTTTTTTGTTGTTAATTTTTTTGTAGAGACAGTCTTTTTATGTTTCCCAGGCTGGTTTCGAACTCCTGGGCTCAAGTGATCCTCCTGCCTTGGCCTCCTGAAATGCTGGGATTACAGGCATAAGCCACTGCACCTGGCCTTGAGGTTTTTAAAAGAGAATTCTGAAGACATTGGGTCTCCAGAATTACTAAAATGTATAGTCATTTTAATGTGATATTTTCATTTAGTCGTATGTATGTATGTATTTATTTTTGAGACACAGTCTCGCCCTGTTACCCAGGCTGGAGTGCAGTGGCGCAATCTCAGCTCACTGCAACCTCCACACCCTGGTTCAAGCAATTCTCCTGCCTCAGTCTCCTTAATAGTTGGGATTACAGATGTGCACTACCACACCCATCTAATTTTTGTATTTTTAGTAGAGACGTGGTTTTGCCATGTTGGCCAGGCTGGTCTCGAACTCCTGACCTTAGGTGATCTGCCGCCTAGGCCTCCCAAAATTCTGGGATTACAGTGTGAGCCACTGCACCCGGCTCATTTAGTCTTAAAACATTTCAAATATGTCCACTAAACCTAAGGAGAAGGTAAGCAGTAAACAGTATCTGAAGAAGATACTGTTATGACTAAGTTCAACTTAATTTTTTAACTAGACTATGAATAGATTTGTGGGGGGTACATCTGCAGCCCAAGGGCTTTTGGGGCTCTGAAGCTACAACTGTAGGCAAGGATGGATTTTTCATCTCCTTTCTATCAAAGTTTGAATGTTTCCTCTGAGTCATTCCACCCAGAGAACCCTAGACTTCTTTCAGTTACCGCTCCTTTTCTCACAGTTGTCCACTTCTGAGCCCCAATTCAGGGAGCTGAAAGTAAGTAGTGATTTGGAGAGGGAAGACTAAAAGGAAAAGGGAGCCCAGCAAAGGTTCATTCAAGGCTCACCTGTGCATCCCCTGGTGGTAGCTGCCTCTCACCATCCCCACAGCATAAGCTCTTTCCTCCTCACCCCAGCGCAAGGCTACAAGGCACCATCCCAGGGCCTCTGTTCCATGCCTGCTGATCTGCCAGCTCACGCCTTCCATAATCTGCCTCACCCTGCACCTTCCCCCACCATTGATCTCTTCATTGCTTATTTTAAAAGCAGCCTTTTCAACCATATTTTTCATTCAGCCATTAGGGCAACCATGCTAAAGCAACCCTAGTGTAGAGGCCCTTGGCTATAAGCAGAACTGGTGCAGAATAAAAATGTCAGACCCTTTTTTCAAAATTCATTAAGAATTTCAAGACAGCAACAGCAGAGCATTAAACCAAGCACAGGGCTCTTCTAGTCATGTGGCCCCGTGCACAGGCTGCAGGCCCATGAAGCTAGTCTTCGCTGTAAGAGGCCCAAGTGAGTTGACGGTTGGTCATCTAAATACACTGATATATTTAAAACTCAATATCATATTATTGGAACACTAACAAAATTTTACTTCAATCAAACTGACTAGATTTTATCTGAAAACCTAGTATAATAACACAGGCACACATATTTTAATTTGGTGCTGGAACTCCACAACAGTGGGATAGATTCTCTAAGTGTTCAAGCACATCTGTACTCTTTATTTAAAACAAAATATAACTCCACAGGCATTTCTGATAATCAGCATTAAAAACCACTGGAAAATAGATGCCTCCATTCCACCTCTAAAGTATCTGATACACAAATTAAAGAATATAACAAGCTTCACAAAGCTATTGGGAAGGAAATGAGATTTATGTATGAAATTGGACTATGCACTATAAAGTAGTAAATAAATGTAAATTACTGATAGTGATAAGACAATAAGCCTTCAAATTAATCTTATATGTAGTCAAGTATCATTACCTGTTGGGTGTGTTGAATATGTTAAATGAGTGGCAGAAGGAGGGGAAGGAGTGGTATTGATGAGAATAGTTTAGACCATGTAAGATGTTTAGAAGGACAAAAGCGAAAATTTCATGAGGACCCTGTGTGTTTGGACACTCTCCCCTGGCCGCCCACCCCCACCCCACCCTACCAGTTCATAGTTGGGTGCTGGGTACATAGTAGGTGGCTCAGGAGAAATTTGCAAATGAAGGAAAAGAAAGGCCTGCTTTAGGCAAAGGTTTCAAAGGTTTACGGTAGGCTTGGACTTCTCCATCTATTATGTTTCATTTTCTGCAGTACAACCTGAGTTGTATTATACTGTTATACTATTCTCTTGCTGTCTAGAGGCTTCAATGCAGACTCATCAGAACCTCCCCAAGGCCTAATCTTTACCTGCTGGTTATTTCAGAACCCCTGCTCCTTATCAAAAGGAGTGGATCCTATGTCCTATTCCTGCACGGCTGTTCCATACTCCTCCTTTACTTGTTAAATAACATTGAATTCTTATAACAAGTTATGGGCACAAAAGGGCCACCTTTCATAGGTAATGTTTCATTCACAGGAATGAAATAGTTGATTCTTGAAACACCCAAAAGACGTACCCAGTAATGACTATTTCAGGCACTGTGGCTGGCTGAATATGAGTTTTAAGTTAACCTGTGTCACTTCCTACCTGGGCTGTATAGGGTCAACACTAAGGGGAACTATATGTGTTTCTGTGGAAAAGACAGCCCTTCTAGGCCACCTATGAGACTCCTGATTTTATGAAATCCAGGTTTTTTAATGGCTTTGTGATAAAGCTAGCTACAGATAGTGTGTTACAGTTTTATTACCATATGGGCATTCTCTTAGGGTATAGGTTCCCTCTGTGACTAAATGAAAGAGTTGGATTCTGTAGTCAATAAGAGTCAACACCTTAATAAGATACCTAATCCCTTAGAAAGGACTGATGCTGAAAGTTCCTCGAAGAAAAATAGAGAATTAAAGCATGAACCAAGATACCCGCCTTGTTTCCACCCTCTTTGTTACACATGAGTAGGATATGGGTGCTAATTGGAACCATCAGTTGGAAGAATAACAGGCTTATCTATTTCTTGATCAACTTTCCCAATGTAGAGCCCAGAGGACTACAGATAACATGTCTGGTTAACACTAGCCCCCTCTGAAAGAAGAAAAGAGAAGGTCTTGTTTTCTCAGTTGAATTTGAAACCAAGATCACTTTACTTACTCAGTTAACTCTTGACTGTTCCTTGGATAGTTTCCCTCTGTATTCATAAGGTCCCTTAGTCCTAGATTTTCAAGGTAATGTCATTTGGTTCTCCTCTGTGAGCCAAATATACACAGATATCAAAGTGTTACTAATCCTTTAAGAGGCTAGGAGTTTAAGCTATTACTGAGCTTTGAAAGATTCTGATAACTGAACTTTTGTTTCTGATCACTGATAACATTTTTAATTTGGAGTTGGAACCGTTCCCTCTGCTATTAGGTGCAGCTGGAGCAGACAGGGCATGCTGTTGTTCCAAAGTACATAAGTTCTGGTAATGCCGTTTTTGGTTATTTGTTTTTTTCCAGACAGGGTCTCACTCTGTTACCCAGGCTTACTGAAGCCTTGAACCTTCTGGGCTCAAGCTGTCCTCCCACCTTCAAGTACCTGAGATCACAGGCATGCACCACCATGTCCAGATAGTTTTTTTTTTTTTTTTTTTTTTTTTGCAGAGACAAGGTCTCCTTATGTTGTCTAGGGTGATTTTGAACTCCTGGGCTCAAATGATCTCCAACCTCGGTCTCTCAAAGTGCTAGGATTACAGGCATGAGCCACTGTGCCTGGCCAATGCTATACTTTCAAGCATTCAAGCGGAGTCCTAAATTTGAGTCAACCATTTATCACTTCCATGCTTTTAATCATATTTACCACCTGAAATTTTACTGTTTTTCTTTAAATTCATTCAATGCTATATTTGAACAAATTTATTTTACTGCCATAAATGGAAAACTACTTGTCTTAAATTACTTTGATTTGAACTACTTGTTTTACTACTTATCCTTAATTGAAGGTAATAAATACAATGAAAACAAGTTTAAAAAATCCTAGCTAGGTAATATCTCATGGCAAAGCTTCTGAGCCCAAGGCCTGTCCCCTTTTATTTGCAAGGGAAATTAACCAGGGTTGAGGACATACTAACTCGGTGGTTTTTCCTTCCGAGAATATGAAGGGTTGAAAAGAGAATCCTTTTTTCTCTTCAGTAACTATTTAAATGCTTTTCATTTCAAGCAGTAGTCAGCCTACCTTTGAAAAAACTCAATCCCTTTACATTCTGTGTGAGGAATTAAGTATTTGACAGGACTTGCGTGAAAACCCTTTTCTTGGATGTAAGAACACCCCAAGGGAGACAGATGGCACTGCCCCTACAGCCAAGAAATATGTAATCTACTAAGGGTCAGGATAAACTGATTAAAAAGAAATAACAAATGTATTGAAGAGTGTGAGAAATATGCAAGTACTTAATACTAGAACATGAGCAGCAGAGGAAAGAAGATGTAGTTTGTCTGTTTTGTTCACTGATGGATCCCTAGCTGTTAGAAGAGTACTTGTGTTGAGTCTAAGAACACAACCACATTCCCCAGTCTCCTAGTGGTGATATAGCACTAAAGATCAGGAGTGGTAAATAGGTTGGCACAATCTGGAGAAATTAAGAGAGGCAAAATTTAGAGAGAATGTTGGAGAAAGTTAACAGGCAGACACACACATTGGCTTAGAACAGAGGGTACACAGTACATGTGAAAACAGGTTAAGTGAGTCACCAAGACCATTACCTTATAGCAGCCTTAAAAATGCAAACTACCCTCCAATTTGAATGAATGTTCCTCTCTCCTCAGACCTAAAGCCCCATTCCCCTTCTTATTCACAAGCATCACAAATTTATGACTCACATACACCTTACAAAATGAGCTGACGTTTCTGCAAGACAGACTTCTATTTCCATAAATGTGGGTTACTTTTTGAGAAACCCAGTTTCATGTAATTATGTTAGTTTGAGGATTTTTCTGTCACTTCAACTATTGAAATCTCCTAAAGACTTCAACTATTAAAGTTAAGCAGTTGTGCCATTTTTCATAATTCCCTCGCTATTTTTTTTGTTAAGCGGAGTCATTGGTTCCTCTGGTACTAATGTTGTATCACACAATTTGTTGCTCTAGAAATAGCAAAACGAGAGAAATAGATTAGTGTGATTATAAATATGGAGCAATAGGTGGGAACTGAGGCTGTTTCTGGTATTTCTCACCAAAAGTGCCATGGCCTCCGGGTCTGTCTCTCTGTAAGAAGGCAGCAGTGCCGCATCAAGGATGTGTCTGAGCTCTGGCTGCACAGACTTTGTGAAAGGTTTCCATTTCAGAAATACCATGTTCTGATTTTAGTGTGGGTATTTCTCATGTTGGCTAAGTGATACTAAATCTTCAATTAATTATACTTGGAAAATGTTTTTTTGAAAGCTGATTTTTATCTTCTTTCACAATAAAGCTAATTTTTAAATACAGCTAAATAAGGACTTAGGCCAATCCCTGAATCAAAAAGCAAGGTATGAACCTTCTTAATTTACTGAACCTCAAACCTAACCTCATTTTTAAAAAATTGAAGTGGTAACTTTTCAACAGACATATCTAGTGAAGCAATAGCAGGAACCAACTTTTCATGTTTTCTAAACTGAGTGAAATAGCACTGCAAGATATTTTAAAAACGGAACTTCAAACTGGAGCTTCACTGATTCTCCGCCTCTGATTAACTTAGTGTCTTTGGGAGGGGGTGTGCCTTGGTATTCCAGTGTCTGGAGTCCTGACCAACCTCTTGGACTCTGTTAAGTGGAAAAGGCCAAATTTGTCTGAACTAAAGAAATCGTGTGTTTGTCTTTCAGGTTCAATACTTCTTCAAGATTTTGGATAACTAACTAGTGGTATGGAAAGTAAAGAAGTCACAGGTTGGGACATTTAGACAAGAGTGAATCACACACATGAGGAATGTGTTCATTCTTTTATTGTCCATTGTTTTAACCTGACTGAATACAAGATCAACAAGAGCACTGTACTCCTGGCAATTATTACATATGTTAGAACATGGATTTTGCACTGTAGACAACATTTAACACCAGTCTATGGGGTACTGCATTGCTTTTTATAAAGTTCAAAATAAAGATTTATTTTCAAACAAGTGACTTTGGTTTATTTCATACATTACACTTTTTCTTGCAGAAAAAAATAAAATTGTACAACTGCATAAATATAAAATTCTTCCACCATGAAAATGGTTAAAACATTCATAAAGACACAGCACCAGCATGTGATGCCTCCAGAAAGGAAAAAAGTAAAATAAAATGTATAAAGCAAATTAACTAGCCCCGTCACTAGCCAAAGTGATGGGCAGATCCAGATCTCAGACACAGCTTTAGAACATACCGGAGGACAAGGGAAGAGATGTCAAGACAGCATTCAGTACAAGCACAACACAACCCATCACCTTTGTGTGTTTTTCTGTAGTGTCACTTAAATTTTAAAGGGCAGTTCCCCCATGACAACCCCCCGCCCCAGCCCCAGGAAAAAAAAAATCATAAAGACCTAACACCACAGGAAAAGACTATGGAGTATGTTAAAAATGTTCACTGATGGGCCATTATCTTTGAAAAAAGCCAAAAAAAAAAAATGAAAGAAAAAGAAAAAAGAAAAAAAAAGTACCATGCCAGTTTTATTCCCGTTGAGTATTTACACCTTGGACAGCAAACCTTGCTCACATAAAGTAGAAAACAGATAAAACATGGCTTGAAAAATGACCAGAGTATGCACCTGTAGTACTGTACACTAAATAAAATACACAAGGCAGCAATACTTAGGGGCCAGAAACACTGCTTACTACAAGTCAGTTATGGAATCATAATTTACAGTAAAAATGGGCACGTCCCAAGGCTCAATTTTTCTTTTTCTTTTGTCATTTACAGTAGAATAAATATTTTGTTGCTATTGCTACACTTTAATTTACATTCTAACCTATTAAATGCAGAAAGCTAGTGTAAAGCATATAGATTAAGTGTAGGTCCCATACGTATGACAGTTTGTTCAAGACTAGTAGGTTTTTGTTTTTGTATCTTTTTTACTTATTAAATGGCTAGTGGGAAAGATTTGTGCTTGTGATCAGCTCTTAACTTCAATTTTTACATCAAAACGTCCCTGAAAACGGTCTTTCTCACTGTACCCAATGTTCTCACCGTACGCCTTACACTCTATGCGAATTTCAGTGTCCATGGTAAGGTTGGTGAACTGTACGGCCAGCAGGGGCTGCAGGTATTTGGGCTGCAGGAGTTTGCCATAATAGGGATAATACTGCAGAGGAAAACCAGGGTAGTTGCCCAGTCCATAATACTCCACATTTCCAATTTTTTCTTTATCTTCATCTCGCTGAAATCCAGAATGAAATGCAATTTTAATGGCTCACATCATGGATCACTATGTGTACTCAAAAACAAGACTCAAATCTACAGAGTAGTTTGCAAACTTCTGAGAGAGGGAAGAATATCAACTCAGTCTATTCCATTGCAGCTTTGAGAAATAGTCATACGAGGAGACTATTCTCAGTGTGCAAATGGATGGGGAAGCTGAGTCAAGGGCCAAATAAGCATTTCTTCAGGCCAATACAGCCTCCTAGAAACAAGGTCAACAACGCTGCAAGTCAGAAACACCTTGCTGTTGGCCCAGTAGATGATACTCCCAGTGATATTATCTCCAAAGTTACTATTTGCCTCTCATTTTGTTGTTGAGAGATCAATCTCTATTTCCTTTCTTGGAGCTAGCACTGTCTGGGGACTCCCTTTCTTTGTTCTGCTTTTCTCTCTAAATGTCCATTAGTTTTTAGATCCAAAGGAAACATGCACTAATGGTTAGTCTTTCAATATTTTTTAAAGAGAAGACCAAAACACAAATTTTATGTGACATTAATTTTTTTTTTAAATGTTGGTCCCAAATTTTTAATACATGCTGTGGGCCAGAAAGAAATACTTCTGTGGGCTAATTCACCTCTCAGTTCTGTAAGCAAATATTCCAATGTATTAAATTCAGATATTTGAGTTTCTTATGCCAATGGAGAAACTGACATCAGTCTTATTCTGATTACATCTTTCTTTTATTTTAAAAAGTTTTACCTAGTATAGCTGCAATTCAAGTCACTGAAACTTAAACTTGAAAGCAATGTTTCTTATTTCTTACATTAAAACTTCACCTGTCACTTAAACAGTCTCATTCATTTGCCCCTCTTCCCCTGTCCTTCCTCCCACCACCCCAGTAACCCTAGATTTGTCTTTACCTTGCCAGTGCACTGAACAGGAAGGACATATGGGTTATACTTCATCATTGGGTAAGTCTCCAAGGACTCATTCTTGGGAGGCTAAAAATGAAACCCATTATGATCAGTAGATTGTAAATGATTTCTTAAGTTTCTGAAAAATAAAACTAGTCAATAGTCCAAACAAGTACAAACTGGTCACAAAATAACCAAAGACATCAGGATAGCAGAGTGAATGACTCCCCTAACCAATTTAAGGTCATGTTTGTGATTTTGTTGAAATAAAAATAAGTGCCCAAGTTTTAGAACCATTACAATTAAGCTGTGATGCAACCCAATACTAAATGGAACTTTTTAATAGTAGCCCATTATAAGCTTTGCTTAAAGACACTGAAAACTAAAAGCCAACCCAAAATATAATGTTATTTATTTGCTAAGATTAGATTATATGGGAAAGATGACTGACATTTCTGTTTCTATAAAGCATGGGCTTTCCTTCTGAGTCATGAATAAATAATGCCATCCTTTTCCCTCAAGAATGCCTTCAAGTAAGCTTTCCTTTTTTGTTGTTTTAATCTCCAGTGGGGGAGACTGCCATTTAAGGAGTGTTTCTTTGCTATTTTCTTAGGAAAGTCAAATGTGTGAAACAGGAAGAGTTGTCTTGAAGGGGAAAGTTCACTGAAAGGACCCAGAGTACAGTCTGAACGTTACTGCTGTCGTGAAGTATCCAGAGCCTCCTCTCCTATACCCATGGCTTAACTCTACCTGAGAAGTGTGATGAACATAAATTGCTGGAAGACAATCACTTGCTTACTCAGATCAGCAAGTGAGTCTTGATGTGAGGTGTAACACATACATAGTCTAATTAAAGTCGGATAAAATATTAGTTCCACATCAGGAAGGACCTACTATTTTTGTACTTCTCTGTGTTGAATGCAAGAAAATGATCATCTAGATTTGACTTTTTTGGATGTTTCTGCCAGTAATATATTTATCTTTAAAAATATGTAGAGAAAATGCTTACTGATAAAAGAAGTTCCCAGAAGCTATCCTCAAAAGGTGAGGATAGTGAGATGCTGGGGATACTACGATCTCTTTTGAAAAAAGTAATTTCAAAATAGTTGGAGATGTGGGTGGACGTGATGAATTTAGCCAGTGGCAATGGATAACCAAGTAGAGATAAAAGGAAAAAGAAAAAAAAGGACTGAAAAGAAAGAAAAGCTGAATTTATCACTGAACCAATTATCTCTAAAGATGCGGGAAGAGATGAATCACAATAGACTAGACTGCCTCTGTGATGTTCAAATGCCACTCAATGTCTACGATGAGGAATGTCAAAAGCCAGGTACTCAGGAAAGCATGGGATCGATCTTCTCTTGGCCACACCACACCAATTCCTTTTGCTGCTAAACAGCTGCTTGATCTCAGTGAAGTATTCCCTAGCAATATGAATATCAAATACATTATGGCATAACAGTTCTTGCCGTTTTTCTTCCATTGTATCCTGTCTATGCGGAAAGAAGCTTAAAATCCTGTTGAGAGGTACTTTAATTTCTGCCAGCGATCCATCAAACCAGCCAGCCAGGAAACCATCCATCCCCACCTACTCAATTTTGCCTCTGGTGGCAATAAAGGAGCTTTCATGCATCCTTCAGTTAACAAAACTTTTTGTCTCTATGTTGATTTTCTTTTGAAAATATTATTCATGGGTAACAAGTATTGTAGAAATAATAGCATTCAGTAGAAAATTAATAAACAAAAGAGCCACTTCAGAAATGAAACGAGTTTGTTCACATAACTCAATACATTGCAGTCAATTTCTATCAAAATTAAAAACACTCATAATGGCAATGCTCATACATGGGTGACTGGGGAAAACCCATCAGAAGAAGCCAGGCTTAAGGGGAAAAGGACAGCATTAATTCATGATTTGGAGGAGAGCTTTACAAAAGCAGACAACACCGATAAATTTTCCATTCTTATGAAGAATTAATATAATCTTACCAAATGGCAATTTGCCATTTTTATGTGATCCAGAGTAATGTTTGCCCATTATAAGTTGCAGTAATACAAAAGCCAATAGCATGACTAGCAAAGTTCAGCCTAGATGATGTTAAACTTCTACTTTTGCAATAAAATTCAAAAAACAAGTATTTTTTCTGATTATCATTTTTTTTTTAAATGTTCTTGTGGCTTCAAGAGGAGCAAAGACTGTACCTGCAGGTGGTTTAAATTTTTTTTTTAAATATGTCTATGGAATTTTGTTAAAAAAATAAATAACCATTTTTTAAAATAATCTATTCTTTATGGAGTTAAAAAAAACCCATCTTTTTATTTTGTTTAACCACTAGACCACCAGGGAAAAAACATCTTTTTCTATTTTTACTTTTAAAGAGCTTATGTTATAGAAACTGTTATCTGGATACTGAGCAGGAGTATAAGAACAGGGCCACAGACTCACTTCAAAATTTAGCTTTGCCTCGCAGAATTCTTTTAACTTTAGAAAATTAAATTAATGCCCTGTAGTTACAGGAATTGCAGGCTGCATACAGAAGTTTTTGGTGTTACTCTACTGACTGGGTTTCAAAATCAGCAGAGTATACTTTAAAACTATCTTACATTGTCTTCTCAGATCAATTCTTAGTGTGAATGACTCATCTAAATTTTATCATTTAAAATATTACTTGCCTTAGGTTTGAAGCCGAGAACTCGGTTGAGCTTTATAATAATACATGGTTTGCCCTCTTTGTAGCCATAAGTTTCGTCATTTAATCCAGAGCAATTTCCCAGCCACTCAAGCTTGAATCTGCAGACCTTTCGCTCTCCTTGTTCATGATTAAGGTCTCCTCGTTCTTTGGGTTCACTGGGCACATCTAAAAATAAAAACACAATTTTTATATTGTACCAGCAATTCCCTTAGCAGTTCTGAGAAAGAAAAAGGAACTTTCTTCCTTGTCATAGTTACCTATTCTGAGAGCGTGCTATTCTGCATTTAATGCATGATCTGAATTAAGCAAGATCTCCAGAAAAACCATCTCCCATCTCTTCACTCACATTAAAAGATAAGCAATAGCTGGTACATGACCCCACACCAAAGCTTCATAGTACTTGATTAGCACGGGACATCTAGTCTCTGGCAATATTTCCCTTCATTTAAATAATGGATTACTCAGCTATTTAGAAGGCTGAAAGGATCATTTACACTGCCAACAGTGGCTTAGCTCAGTAACAAGGATATTATAATCAGAACACAAAAGGACTGTCAATAATTTTCAGAACTGAAAGGTTTTTATTAGGTCAGAATTTTCTGGAGCTGTGCCCCTAATTAGCATGTTAAACAGTAAAGAAGGAATAGGAAATAACTGGTATTTTCCTTTTCAACCACCATTTAAGGTTTTTTTTTGAGACAGGGTCTTACTCCATGGCCCAAACTGGAGTGTGGCAGCATAATCATGGCCCACTGCAGCCTCAACCTCCTGGGCTCTAAAGATCCCCCCACCTCAGCATCCTGAGTAGCTGGGACTACAGGCATGCGCCACCCTGTGGCTAGTTTTTTTTTAAATTTTGTAGAGATTGTGGTCCTGCTGTGTTGCCCAGGCTTTTTTGATTTGAGTTTTTGCCTTTTAAAGCTATGCATCAAACATTTGCTGGACTGAGAAATTTTCTTCTGGAATTTTTAATTCATTCCTTATATAAAAATCAGAAAAAGACCAAGTGAATATAGAATTCAAAGTTAATGCACAACATGCTAGAGGAAAATAATGCAAATACCATAATTCATGTATAGCTTTTAAGTTCACAAATTAACTATTTTCCCTTCAAATGGTGAAGAGTCTGTATTTACACTATCTCCTGTGAAGTGATTTACCCTGATTATCCCTAGGGCCTTTTAATTACTGCAAAGTAAGATGATAACCTCATTTAAATTCTAATGAGAAAAATTCACAGTGAAAATATTCTTTTAAATTATTATTTCCAAAACAACTTAAAATGGCAATTCATCCCATACTCTGACCAAGTCTCAGTCTGCCCTATAAAGAACTGGAGTTGGTAAATACTTGAATTGCATCAGAAAGGCTGATATCACCTATTAAAACTCAGAAGGAGGTTTTATGTTTGTTTTCTTTTTAATTTTAACTTTTTTGAGACAGGATCTCACACTGGTACCCAGGCTGGAGTGCTGTGGCATGACCACGGCTTACTGCAGCCTCCTCCCACCTCAGCCTCTGGAGTAGCTGGGACCACAGGCACACACCACCACACTCAGCTAATTTGTCTTATTTTTTTTTTAAAGATGGGGTCTCACTATGTTGCCCAGGCTGGTCTCAAACTCTTGGGCTCAAGCAATTCTTCCTCCTCAGCCTCCCAAAGTGCTGAGATTACATGCATGAGCCACTGCACCCAGCAAGAGGTTGTTTTTGTGTGTGTGTGTGGAAGGAATGAGAACATAGACTGGAAAATTCACAGTTTAGTTAGTAAGAGGGAGGACATGTATTCATGTCAATGACTTAATGAAACTAACAGCCTCTCTTAACCCTTCATAAGTCATTTCCTTATCTAAAATAACCAGCTGCCCAACACATATTTCACAGGATCAATAAAAGTATATCCTGACCATACATCCTCCTTCATGAATGCCAGTGCAGTAACAGCTAATCACATCAAAAGGTCTTTCTGATGGGAGAAGGCCCTGTGTACTCTTCTATAGGGAGAACTTTTGGGGGGAAGATAAGGAAATAAGTAGTTGTACTTCTCAATGGGTGCAAGAGAAAGAAAACCATAATTGTTATCTTTGGGTCTGAATAGTAAAAATAGTACCTAGGAGTGTTTTAAAGTAAAGACACCTTTCCAATGCAGAAAATAGTCATACTTGAGGCTATGCTGTTTTTCATTGTGTCTTCTTGCTTTTTTTTTCTAAAAAAAAAAAAGTGTCTAAATATGGCCAGAGTACAATCTCATTATTTCAGGATTATCTCTCGATCATTAAATAAAAAAACAAAAGAGGGAAACAAGAATTAAAGAAATTTTTTAATTCTTTAAAGAAATAAGGAGAAAGAAAACTAGCCACGAACATCTACAGTGAGTCTACTTACTGCCACAATCTTCAAAAATCATCTCTTCCTTCTGGGCTGAATCTTTGTACTTTTCCAGGAACCTAACTATGTTCAGCACATATGCCTCATAGCTCTTGGGATCATTAGGACGAAAGGCAATTTCAGTCTTCTGGATCTGAGGAATCTGTGTTAATCCTAGACCAAGTAGAGAGAAAAATCAGAGAAAAAATTATTAGTAAGAAGGCCGCAACCAAGATAATTAATTCAAAAGCAGACTTTTCACATTCAGAACATACTTTGCTAACTCCACCTGGCTAAAAAGAAAGGGTCTTGCTGCCCTTATGAAATCACTCCTCTGGCATTTGGATTAGGCAACTCCAAGTACCAATGACCATGCTTTAATATCACAGATCAGTTAATTTCCCTAGCAATACTTCACGGCAGGCATCGCCTCCATTTTGTGAATGAAAACACTGCTTGTACTGAAAGGCTAAGTACCTGGCCCAAGGTTGCACACAAAGTGGTAGAACCGGAATTCCAACCCAGGTGTGCTATACTCCAAAGCCCATTATGTATCTAGTACCCCAACGTGCACAGTTTTTTTTTAAATGCCCTGCTAGTTAACATTGCATGCAGGTGGCTTTACCCTCCCTAATTGCGTGTAAGCCTTGGGCACAGTGATCTTGTTTTACAATCCTTCTTGTCAGTAGATGTATAACCATTCCAAACTCTCAAGCCTACCTAATAGAGATATTTCTTTGGATCTTTTAACCTCCACTGGATCTTTAACCTAAACTGGAAGAATTTGGGACATACGTACAGTAACCACAAATGCTTCCGAATCCAAAAGTCTGAGCATGTCAATGGCAGATAAAATTCAAAGTCCATGTGCCTTAGGTGTGCACTCTCTAAAGTTTGTTAGATTCTTGAAAATCAAAAAGCCTGTGCTTTCATGAGACTTCCTAGATGGATATGTGAACCACACTACACAGCACTACTCAGGAGCAATGGTTGTAAAATTCATCACAACTATTTTATTCTAGGACTGCCAAATAAAAGATGCCTGGTTACATTTGCATTTCAGATAAGCAATGAAATTTTTGTTAATATAAGTTTGTCTCCAATGCTACAAGGGACATACTTACATTAAAATATTATTGTTTATCTAAGGCTGGGCACGGTGGCTCACACCTGTCATCCCAACACTTTGTGAGGCTGAGGTGGGTGGATCACTTGAAGTCCGGAGTTTGAGACCAGCCTGGCCAACATGGTGAAACCCCATCTCTACTAAAAATACAAAAATTTAGCTAGGTTTGGTGGTGTACACCTATAATTCCAGCTATTCAGGAGGCTGAGGCAGGAGAATCACTTGAACTCAGGAGGCAGAGGTTGCAGTGAGCTGAGATCGTGCCACTGCACTCCAGCCTGGGTGGCAGAGTGAGAATCCATCTCAAAAACAACAAAAAAATTATATACAGTTTATCTAAAATTCAAACTTAAGTGGGCACCCTGTATTTTTGTTTATTAAATCTGGCAACCCGATTCTAATCCTGACTCCCAGATCTCCCGTCACTGTGTAGGGCCCAGAAGGGGCACCTCATCACAATCCTTGATGAGTGACTCTGCCCTGCTTCCCACCCTCACCTCCCAGCAGGTCAGGAAAGCACCTATGTCACTATCATTTAGGGGCTTGTCAGACATGCAGTCTCACCAGCTCCCCTTCAGGCCTACAAATCCTAATCTCTAAGAAAGAGATTTGAGAATCTGTTTAATAAGCATGAAAAGATCTATAAACACCCTTGGCTGAGAACTGCTTCTCTAGGGAATTAGAATCTGAGAGTGGCAACAGAGACTCAGATATGAAGATAATGACATTACACTAAAGTAGAATTGATAACTAGAGTATATTAACTATTTGGCAGCACCATTTGGAGGGCCTGAGAACCAGGCATCAGTAGGGCTAGACTATATGCTGTTGTTCTTTGTAGTGATTGAGGATGTTTTAAAAGTGGTTACATAATGAGGTGGGCTGGGGGTGGGGGTTGTATAGGATGCTTTTCTACACATGTAGTTCCCTAGAGGAATGGAAGGGATACAGAAGAAAAGTAATCACTGGAGTAAGGCACGGTACCCAGGGCAAAGGACTTTAGGACAGTAACAGTCATCTTCAGGCCAGGTGCAGTGCTCATACCTGTAATCACAGCACTTTGGGAGGCGAAGGAGGAAGGATTGCTTGAGCCCAGGAGTTCAAGACCAGCCCAGGCAACCTATTGAGATCCTATCACAATTAAACAAACAAACAAATAGATCATTCTGAAAAGGATGATGTGGAGACTGAAAAACTCTTGGGGACAAAATTTCAACAGTGATGGAAATGAATCAAAGGGGAAGTAGCAGAATTTGCTCATAAAAATCTTCAGTTTAAAATAAACACAGGTTACAATTTACAAAATTTTGTAAAAATGCCTACAAGCCATAGAAAATTTTTAGTATTTCTAAAGCAATTTAAATATACCCTGAACAATCTTTTTATATGTTAAAATTGGCATTGTGATCATTTATGATATAAAACAGCAGTATGGTAAACAGAAGAGATACCTGCAAAAAGAGGTGAGCAGAAGCTTCCACAGATAGTTAATGCTCGAGACAGCAATGGTAAACAGAGTTTCCCAGTGAAATGGCGGGAGTCCGACAGGGAGGGTCATTCCTGGTTTGAGTTGTAAATAAGACATTTAAGTCAAGGTGACTTGTTTGGACCTGGGGGAAGTACACAGGCAGGCCCAAAGCCAGAGACTCAACAAAACTCAGAAGAATGGGATAATCCTGGAGTCAGGAGAGAACAAAGCCTTGAGGGATGGTCATGCTGAAGGGCACCGTAAGAGCCAGCCCATAGGCAGCCACAGAGAGAGGCAAATGCCTGTGCATTGCTCAGCCAGGAGGTCTGCAGGAACCTCCTCCAGGTATTCTGTATGATGTTTGGGGGTCAAGGACAAAAAATGGACTCATGTACACAAGGTTAAACGGTGTTTCCAGGCCTGGGGAAGACAAGGCAGGAGGGTGATGAATGGCTAAAGGGTGAAGAAGGAGATCAAATGTCAGAAACCAAGGAGAGATCTCATCTGACCTTCAGGAAAGGTGGGGTGTGGGGTGAGGTGGGGGGGGCAGGAAGAACCACAGCCAGGGGACTAAAGAGACATTGGTGTGATAAGCAATAATTATGCAAGTAAAGGCGAGGAATGCAGCAAAAGCCAAAACATAAACAAGCCTGATACTGAGATTTGGAGAGTCTCACCTAACAAGCTGAAAGGAGTGACCCTAGAAGGTCATGTTGAGAGTAAACATGGTAGAACCTGGATTGCAAAGGAGTGTCACAAACACCCTGGTCCTCCCTGGTCTGGCTTCGGGGGCCTCTCCAGTGGTTTGCCTCTTACTTTTTGGCTACCTGCATTCTCTCTTCCAGTGGCCGCTCAAGGTTCCATTATTCTGATATGAGTATGAGGAATGGTGATGTCATTTCTCAGATTCTCCCCCAGACACAAAAAACGAAGAGTAACAGGAGGAGGAGGTATTATGCTGAGTGCTTTTCATTCCTTCATGATGTCAAGTCCACGGTCTCCACTATTAACAGTGACCAGGGGACATGTATCAGCCCTAAAACATTAGCAACTCTCACTCAGTCCTCTGGGCGCTTTACTAACAAAATGATATTGCTAGTGCATTCCCCAGGAGCCTAGGGGCTATGACCAAAACTAAGTTCATGTTTACTCTCAGACCTGTAACAAACCTTTCCTGTAGTGCCTCTGTTGTCGATCATCCAGGATCTGGCTGGGCATGGTGGCTAATGCTTGTAATCCCAGAACTTTAGGAGGACGAGTTGGGTAGATCACTTGAGACCAGGAGTTCAAGACCAGCCTGGCCAATATGGTGAAACCCCATCTCTACTAAAAATACAAAATTAGCCAGGCATGGTAGCGCATGCCTGTAATCCTAGCTACTCAGGAGGCTGAGGCATGAGAATCGCTTGAACCAGGAGGCAGAGGCTGCAGTGAGCAGAGATAGCGCCACTGCACTCCAGCCTGGGCAACAGACCAAGACTGTCTCAAACAAACAAACAAACAAAAAACAAGAAAATGAAAATCTACATGCAGTGGTACCACTGGCCCAGAAGAGTTATATACACACAACTGGCCTCGTGTCTCTTTAGATGGGGCAAATAATAAATAATGAAAACCAAGTAATGGAACCACATCCCTTTCTACCTGAAAGTCCACACATTTTTCAGTAAGCATAGCTCATGATCTAAGCCCAGTCAAGTTTAAAATTACTTTGTGAGAGAAATATAGATGCAGGCTGCTTGAAGAATCTTGACTTTATTCTTACAGAAGCATCAGAAACTAATGAAACCAAGAATGCAAGGGGTGAAATGGACAGCTAAGCATTGGGTCTTAGGACCCTGTGACTTGCCCAGCTGGACTAGATCTTAGGCCAAAGCCTCTGCCCTGTCCTTCCATTTTAAGTAACACAGAATCTTGGTAGAGAGAACTGAGGAATGAATGACAGATAAACCCCAGGAAGCTCAGTCATGTCCTACTCTCTTTTGTGAGATAAGGTTTCCTTCTGGAGTCTGAGGGGTCTTAGACAGTGGTAACTAATATAAGCCTTAATGACTATCCTTTTAAGACACTGAACTTTTGATCCAAACATCACTTCCACTGAAAAAGCAGATGTCCTTGGTTTAGGTCACGCAATCAGCTCACATATACTTACCACATACATAAACAAACGTCCAGGAGGCCACGCCACAGTCTAGTGGCTGCTGCCTCCTTGGTAGCTCTTCTGCTCTCTTTCCTCACATTTCTGCAAGGTCTCTCTCTCACTCCATCACCCACTATCTCTGCCTCCTTTCTTTCCTTTATGTAAAGCCTGATGGCCTGAGAACTTCTCCTGGAAATCACAACAGATCAGCCCCCAGCTCTGTTCTGTTCTGGATAGTCTTAGTTAGGACAGTTTTTGATGAGGTCTTCTCCAAACCATTAGAAAAATTCCTCTTCTCAAGTTACTTCTCTAAAACAACTACTCACAAGAGAAAGATGAAAGACCTTTGAAAGGATGTCCAAATCCTTTAAATCATTTACTTGAGAATTATCAGACTGTTAAGAAGAGATAGAAAGCAATAGGATTGGATTTGGTAACCTCATTACAGACAGTGCCCAGCTTACAATGTTTGTTACGATTCTTCAGCTACACAATGGGCTTAACATGGTTAGTAAATGCATTTTTGATTCAGAATATTTTCAATTTACAATGGGGTATTGGAACATAACCACATCCTAAATCGAAGAGCATCTGTATTTTGATTCTCCAACTATGACATTCTCCAAGGGCTGCACAAATCCCACCTTGCTGACTGGAGTTCTCATGGGTCACATTTTCACACTAGACTGGACACTTTCTCTCGACATGTCCCTCTTTCTACTGCCCACTTCTGAAAGTTGTTAAGGTTATGACTCTGGACAAGGATGAGCTCTGTTTAAAATGGAAACTCCCAGAGGGCCAAAGACGGCAGAAATACCCAATTGCTGGCACACAATTTCAAGTTATATTCTAGGAAACAAATTAACCTTTGGCCTCTCCAGTCTTCTAAACTTGAATTTACATTAACCACCCCAAGCTCTATAGACAGCTTCGTTCTGATAAATAATGATATTTGCCTTAAGCTACATATCATTATTTAATAGAGCCACCTGAAGAGGCAGAAATCATAATCTGGGTGTGCAAAATTTTAACATTTGGTTTTCAATGAGTATTTCAACTTTACATAAGATTTGGATTAAAAAAAAAATACTTTTGGCCTCCCACTTGGTTTTCAAAGACACATTTACCTTTCCTTGGTCCCCATCTCTTAAGAAATAAGGAAGATCCCATGTTTGGCTTTAGTAAGTGCTGATAGCACAAGGGGAAAAAGGTTTGAGGGAAGGATTTTGTTTCCAATCAGGTTTATGATGTAACAAGTTCATCATTTCTCACTCCACATGTGAGTTTAAAGTATTTAAACTAGAATGCAGCCATTTCAATCTTGTAACAGTTATTCAAATGCACAGCTGCTTGCACCTGTCATTTAATACATCTGATGAATCACTAGATCAAATCTCTAACTAGGAATCATTTTCCATAGAAACCTCCAGGACGGTACCCGTATGACTGAGAAGGGCACAGAAGGCAAAGAAACACTTTTAAATGTAGCTATGCACACAAAACACACATATCATGTGCCTCCTACACATTTCCTATATATTTCGAGTTAAAAAGTAATTTCCAATTTAAAAAAATACAGAGGCGTATGAATTCATACACACACTCATATATAGACACATACATACGCATGCATACACACTGCATGCATCATATATATGATAGAAATTTCTCCTTTAAGTGCCATTCTGTAAGACCTAAGATATTTCTGGGGTTTTTTGTTGTTGCTGTTTTACATCTGTGGGTTAGTATCAACTTACCTAGCAAAATAAGGAGAGAGGCACAGGAAAAAAGGTGCCTTAGCGCTTTCTGGAACTCACTGCCTTTGACTCACCTTCTGCCTCCAGCTCTGCCTTAGACTCAGGCTCTGAGATTAGCAAGGAATAAATGTCCCTGTCTGTAGGCAGGGCCATAGTCACAACCTCCCCACACCCAGAATCTGCTCCCTTTATAAAATCTTAGAAAGTTCAATCTCTGAATTATCTCTGCAGCTGATCTGGATGTTTACTAACACTCAGGGTACAGAAATCATTCCTCCTGTCTAAGCTAAATGCTATAAACTCTGAGGCCCTTCTCTGATCTGTCCTCTTCTTCCTGTGGTTATAGATTTACTTTCAGCCAAGCAGAGTTATTTAGTTCAGATAATCTATCTTTAAAAGTGCATATTCCAGAGGGGCAAATCCTTGGTATGTATTTTGTATAGCTTATAATTGTACCTATTCTCAATACAATAAAGGAAAGGTGCCACTTTTATAAAGGAACAACATAAATCGATAAATCCTAATATTTTACATTAATTATGCTGAAAGCCAAACTGAAGAACAAGTACATACAGTATATTTGACTTATCTAGATATAAGACATAACAGTTGTTAAGTAATATCTTGAAATAAGACACTGTATTCTACATGACATTTGATAAGATCTACTCATGCATGTATGCGGGGGGAAAAGCTACTGGATCATACATTCCTGTTCCCTTCATCTCCCCAGCTTCTCACTTGACTTGGCTGCATCAGACAGACCAGCTGGTCATCAGATTACTAGCATGAGAGCACTGACCAACAGTTCTGAGCAACAGTCCAATAACCCCATCAGATTTTATGATACACGTGAACCCATTAGGCTACTTCTACGACCCTTGGGTGAATGCAGCAAAAAATTATTAAATGAAGCTTCACAGATCTGGCATTTTTTTTTCTCTATCACTCTCTGTTCCGCTTATTCATCGTACAGTGGGCATACAGAGTAAGATCTGTTTTTCTGTGGCTCCAAGAACATTGTAAAGTAAATCATTAGGTTTCCTGTGTACCCAAGAGATGACTTACTGTTGTACCCTGGTCTTTAGAAATAAAGAAATCACTACTTGGGTAGTTGAGTTGTTGAAGCCAAACACAGTTCCCCCTACAAATCCTTTATCAAGTTCATAAGGTTGGGAAGTAGCTTTTGGACATCTAATTGCCATCAGTGCTAACTCGTCCACAGCCTCAAATTCTGGGACCAGGTAGACAAGATCCATTTGACAGTGGGAAGAGAGAAGAGGGAAAGTGAGAGGCAGTTGAGTATATATAGATAGGTCATGTCAGCTGAGAGGCTACAAAGCAGTGTATTCTAACTGGAAACACCTTACTGGCACTTCGCACTAACAAACCCCTCCTAAATATAAGGAAGCCAAATGTTTCTAATTTCCCCTTTGAAATGTGAGTGAGAGACAGTAATATAAGTATGAGGTAGTTGAGGGGGCGGAAATTATTCTGAGACTGACATAATGACTTCTCAGGAATTTTACTTAATTAAGCTGAGATTTGAATAATAATGGCTTGAACTCTAATGGGTTTTTTGTTTGTTTGTTTTTTTGAGATGGAGTCTTGCTCCACAGGCTGGAGTCCAGTGGCATGATCTTGGCTCGCTGCAACCTCCACCCCCGGGGTTCAAGCGATTCTCGTGTCTCAGCCTCTGAGTAGCTGGGATTACAAATGCCTGCCATCACGGCCAGCTAAGTTTTGTATTTTTAGTAGAGACGGGGTTTCGCCATGTTGGCCAGGCCGGTCTCGAAATGCTGACCTCAGGTGATCTGCCCACCTCAGCCTCCCAAAGTGCTGGGATTACTGGCATGAGCCACTGTGCCAGGCCCCCTAATGGGTTTTAAGATTAGGTATTTCCTCTTCACAATCAAGATGAAACTGAAACTGCTGGTGGTGCCAGTGTGGTCGGCTGGTGTGCATCCACCCCACTTCTGCCTGATTCCAGTTACCAACAAGCCGAGAATATGATCCTTTGAAAATGTGTCTGCCAGGGCTGAGCTGTCTATACTTCAGAGCTAAACAAAAAACTACCCACAACCTGAAAAGAAACCACAGCAGCGTACATTCATACCTGCCTGCCAGGAAGCAAGCCAGCTGAGAATCTCCCAGACCCACCAATTGCCACACAGTGACCTTCACTTCATTCCAATGTTGCTAAGTGAGCCTGCAGTGGGGGAAGGGCAGCGGCAGATGTGAAAAAGAGACTTCCATTACACCACTGTAGGCAGGCAGT
Organism: Plecturocebus donacophilus; assembly: GCA_004027715.1. Taxonomy (NCBI): domain Eukaryota; kingdom Metazoa; phylum Chordata; class Mammalia; order Primates; family Pitheciidae; genus Plecturocebus; species Plecturocebus donacophilus. Next base: position 141,756 of record PVKP010000145.1, read on the forward strand.
AAGGCAAGCAGGGTCAAATCAGGGACAGGGCTTGGTGAGCCTGAGTGTGTGTGTATATTCACGAGCGTGTATGTGTGTGCGTGTGCGCAGGTGTGCATGTCCATGCGCGTGCGTGTGTGTGAATGCCTGTGCCTGCTCAGCCCTCTCCAGCACAGCTAATTGCTGTGGCTTTCCCCAGATCCAACTGCATCGACAGATGAGAAGCGATGCTGCAGACCAGCACTGAGAACTGCCTAAGAGGGTCTCCTCTGGAGAAAAGCTTGGCAGGGGCTAACCCAACAAGCGTGGGTTCGTTAAACGGAGAGATTGCACAACAAATACAATGCCATTTAAATTCACTTTAAAATTTTTAAAAACATGTTTCCCAAATGTCTCTTAAACATTTTCATGGAAAGCTAAGGTTTTACTGACTCCATGAAAATTTAAGTGTGCAAAGCATCCCTATCATATCATTCAAAGCTCACAGAGCCTGGAAATTCAGCAACCAAAAAGAAGAAACTGCTGCTTCTAGTAAAGACATAGGGCTATAGAAACAGAGTTTGGGCTGGGTGTGGTGGCTCATACCTGTATTTGAGGTCAGGAGTTCAAGACCAACCTGACCAACACAGAGATCTCCACTAAAAATACAAAAATTAGCCAGGCATGGTGGCATACACCTGTAGTCCCAGATACTCAGGAGGCTGAGGCAGGAGAATCACTTGAACCCAGGGGGCGGAGGTTGCAGTGAGCCGAGATTGTGCCACTGCAATGCAGCCTGGGCAACAGAGCAAGACTCCCTCTCAAAAGCAAAAAAACAGAAGTTGCTCTCAACAGCTACCCTACATGTAATACCATTGGTTTTGCCACCATAAAGTACTATTTGCTTTACAATGTTTATCATCTCATTTAGTTCTAACAGAGTATATGATTCTCCCATTTTTTTTTCTTACTAGGAGACTTTTAAAAAATTTTTGTGTGTGGATGTAGGGTCTTGCTACGTTGCCCAGGTTGGTCTTGAACTCCTGGCTTCAAAGGATCCTCCTCGTCAGTCTCCCAAAATGCTGAGATTACAGGCATGAGCTACCACACCCAGCTGCAACAAGATTTTGTAAAGAATATCACATGCATTAAACAGCCACCATTTGCTCAGGGCCAACACACTACACATTCACCATTTTTTTTCTTAAATTTCACTTCCATTCTGTAGGTCAATCCTTCCTCTGAGATTTCATGTTTGGACTCTCGGCTTATCCAGTATTATTGGCATACAGGCCCAAATACACTCACTGCACAATTGCCACTGCTTGATATGGTCACATTCACACGTTACTTAGAAGAAATCCAATTACAAGGTATTCCAGTATACAAAGGGCAGTCAATAACCAGTCAGGTTGGATTTGCATTCATGCCTCAAATTCAGCTGATGATATTATTAGTAAGTCTTTATATCTTTAAATCATATACAAACTTTCACACCCACTAGGTGTATCTAACTTAAATTTACAATTTTCTCTCTTTAACCAACATGAAAATGGAGGCTTTAAAGATACTAATATGAAGTCAAAAAATTGTCAGGGTATTCTTAAGCATATCTGTGTGGTTTGCATACTTAAGGAGTTGGTTATTTCCTATGCAAAATACAAATTTCTAACATCTATTCTGAAAAATGCCAAGGAGAGTCCAGCTAAAACCCTTCAGGCAACACAGGGGCATCAGAGTGGCCAAGGGGATGCACTTTGCAGCAGCAGGGGGTACTCTGCTGGCCTGGCCTGCTCAAGGTTACCATCATTTTCATATGAATGTCATGTCCCTTGGGAAAGGCACCAAAAAACCCCACAGGGTAAGGCAGGTGGAGAGGAGGGGCCTGGACTAGACTCTCCTGAAAGGTGATGGGGGAAGGGATGAGGAAAAGAAGGGTCAAAAGAATAGGGAAGATGGAGGACTGAGGACTTTTCCTGTGACTCAGACCACAGGACAGGAATGCATTTTTCCAAGATGAGCCACCAGCATTCCTTTGGAGAAGTCAGAGTTTGTCAGGTCACTCCAACTGCTGTGAGCACACTAAATATAGGTACTAAGAACATGTCTTTTAGGAAGGGGATGGAAGGAAGGGGAGGGAGGCAGGGTAGGAGGGAGTTGGAAAGGACTGAGCACTTCAGCCAGTTACAGGCAAGGTCATTTCTAAGCCCTTATTTACAAGGTCGGGCACTTTGGCTATTTCTTTAACAAAGTGAAATTTTCCTTTCTGCAAAGAGTACAAAGAAAATTTTTAGTTTTATTAAAGGCTGACTCCTCAAAGTTTATATAGTCAAGGACCGTATTTTTTAAATCTAGAAAATTGAAGAAAATATTTGACTTTGTAGTCATATTTGGCTTTGAGTATAAGAATTCTAAAATAGCAGGCCGGGTGCAGTGGCTCACGCTCACACCTCCCAGCATTCTGGGAGGCCGAAGTGGGTGGATCACCTGAGGTCAGGAGTTCGAAACAAGCCTTGCCAACATGGTGAAACTCCATCTCCACTAAAAATACAAAAATTAGCCAGGCGTGGTGGTGCATGCCTGTAATCCCAGCTACTTGGGAGACTAAGGCAGGAGAATCGCTTGAACCAGGGAAGCGCAAGTTGCAGTGAGCCGAGATCGTGCCACAGCATGGATGACAGAGCAAGACTATAGCTCAAAAAAAAAAAAAAAAGAATTATAAAATAGCATAATGATGGAATAACTTTTAAATGGCAAAACAAAGAACAAAAACAAAAGATCTGCACCAATTAAAATTACTACTACTAATGGTATCATGAGAGTTCTAGTAGAAGGAGACATGAAAAGACATCATGCTTCCCTGTCACCGAAGCCAACGTAAAACACGTTTCAGCTTCTCTGCGTACTTCAGAATTCTTGCTTCAACCTTTCCTCAAACCCATCTCTTGTGGAAAACAGTTGCTGGAAACTGGATTATCAAGCAGGTTTAAGTCATGTTATTTACTTACGTGATATTTTTTTTCCATTTCCCCAATCCCCCAGATCTAAATTTATCTGGAAATATTTTGAGTTTTTCTTACAGTGGAGAACTATTTGACTTAGGGCTGCACAACAATGCTTGCCACCTCCGTATTCTGAAGATCTTCCTCTGTGAATCCTTCCCACACTTGAGGTGGGCATGAAAAGTCTGTGGCAGGCAGTGGCCCTTGATCTAGGCTGCTCAGGGCCACGTAGATCATCTGAAGATTGTCACCTAAATACAGCTGTTACTAAACCTTTGCCAAGGGAAAGCAGAGAAGGGACAAGTCATTGCCACCCTTCAGTGGCAGCCTCAAGGTCATTCATAAGGGAGAACCCGGAAGTTATGCAACATTTTCCCTCTAGGTCCTCCAGACAATGATTTTACAACAGTCAGATGGTAAATTCACTTTTGTGGCTGTTCCACTGCCTTGTCCTGTTCAGCATTAGGCATGATGATGGTGGGCCTTTCATGGCGTTTCATGACTGGTGCTGGACATGTATAGCTGTACACTGATGGCACCCAAATCACAGCAAAGATGCATGTGTCAGATTGCATTTTCTTATGATAATCTTTTTGTTCACCCAAGTTTTTAAGAGCTAAAGGAGACAGTTAATTAAACTACAAAGTGGGACCAGAAAGCTGGCAAATAAGATGCTTATTAAACCGATGGGTATAAATATTGAGTAGTGAAAGAGAGAATGACTTTGTTCAAGGTCAAACTGCAAATTAACAGCAGGTGGGATAATAGACCCCTAAAGTCATAGCTCCTCTCCCTGGGAGTAGCTGCCCATTCCACAGCTTATCATCTCTAAAAATAAGTTAACCATTTAAAACAGGAGCCCAAGCAACTTTTTTTTAAAGGATTTATCCAAATCATAGTCCCCTTCAAGAAGTAGAAAATGTCTGTTAGAGTTGAAAAGGTCTGGAAAGAATCCCACTAACCAAACTTTAGAATATGAAAGATGAGAATACCAGGGCTCCCAACTGAACTCAATCTGTTCAGTCAGATAGCTGATAGGTAGCAGTCTGGGCCACGCACCAGGACTCTTCACCCTCACACTAGAACTGTGCAAATAAGATGTCTGCAACCCCTGGGAGCTCTGCCTGCAATGCGGGTAGGACATCTGGCTGTAGCCGAGAGACGTTCCTCTTTTTCCTTTTCATGCCTGGTTTAAAACTACGTTACAGAGTAATTTTCCAAAGAATTTTTTCTCAACAGAAAAAGTGACACTTATGCGATCTCTGAAGGAACTGAAGCTATTCATCTTGATTTTACCTGGTGGGGCCACTCGATCCTGATACGTGGGCTTAAGTTCACTGATGGTGAGCAGCATCACTTGAATAGTTCCGATGAAGATGCCAGCCAGGCAGCCATAAAATATTACGTAGAATAGAAGGATCTTAACTGCAAGGAGAATAGAAACAAAAAGCTGTGATGCAGTCATATGATCAGAATGAAAGTTCAATCTTCCCACGGATGAACAAACTTCCTTCCTGGTCCCCACCCCTCCCCAGCACCCCACATGGTTTCTTTCTTCTCCAATATCAAGTGAGTGTACCTCACCCCCACTGACACAGGGTAAAAATCGAGAGGCTGGGCAGCCCTCCACTTACAGTGTGTATGGGAGGTGGCTAAGGGTAGGAGGAATGTTCAGCTAGAATTAGGACCCTTATTTTTTTAATTCCCTAAATTAAAAACAAAGTATCCGTATTTTTTATTCTCAAAATTATAAAAAAAAAAAAATGAAGTTCACCAATAAAATCTAGCGCTATGTTTGGATGCTCACGCAATGAATTTAAAATATGACAATATACTCCCTTAGAGACCTGTGTTTTCTTTGCTTGCATATCCCTTGACATTTAAATCCTACAATCTAAGCTCTGCTGCTTCTCCAAATGCTCAGATGCCTGAGGGTTATTTTGCTGTGGCAGAGCAATGAATGCTGAGAAACCCAGTGATGATATTCTCCTGTTCTTTACTCACCCTACCTTTGGTTTGTATTACTAAGCACAGTCTTTCCCCTCGGAGGAAAAGACAAGGGGAAAAAAAAGAAAATTTGTATAGCGAAAATGACCAGCACAGTTTAATTTCATCTTCTGACTGCAACCAGAATAATGACTGACTTGTTGGGCTGCATTTTCTTTTTCCCATAGTTAACAAGACAACAGGATGGAGGCTGAAATAGCTGCAAAAGCAAAACACAACTGGACACAAAGATGGGAATGAGGGTGGCTATCAGTTACTGGTTTACAAGGATTATCTCCCTGATTAGCTGAGTAGTAACAGGCTGTACTAGGCATTGCCTGGCAGCCCTGCGCCAGCCAAACAACTCAATGCGAATGCAAAACAGGGAGCAAGTGAACTGTAAGGTTATCGAGTCAGAAACATGACTGCACAAAACAGCCTTAGGTTATTGCTAAAAAGGTCGAGATCTCATGCATTAAATGCCAGGGTACTTAACAAAAAGCCACTGAAAAACAGTATCATCGACAAGAAGTCTATGTGGTAGGTGGAGGCCACGGAGGGAGTGAGTGCACAATTGCAGGAATTAGACTTATTGCCCACTCCCTACATTTGAAAGCCCAACTTTCCTATCAGGCACTAAATAGTTAAGGGAAATCAGGCTACAGGGCTGTTAAAACAAGCAAAACCCACAAAACCCACACCAAAATGCTTAATCATAATCATTTTTCTCCTCAATCAAAAGCAAAGAACAAAGAAAAAGGCAAGGACAAGAAGCAAAGATAAGGAAGAAACAAAAGCGGGTGTAATCCAGAACTACAGCGCTCACTCCCTCCCTGCAGGACAAGGGTTAAGTGCTGCATTCCGTATCCAAGTAGCAGTAGGCAAATGGCAATGCTGTGACGTCAAGAGATCTGGAAAATTTTTCCAGTGAATGCTCCTAAGAGGTGCAAGAGTTGGTGTAACAGTCAGCGAGACAGCTGTTGTAGCCTCGATTCAAGTTTCCTCTTGTTGTCCCCCTACGGCACCTCATCTTGGTGCTCTTAGCTTACCCACATGTGCCCCTTCGAACAACTGGAACACCTCTACACTTATTCCCTGGACTCCAGATACCTAATTCTAACAACATAGGAGGGCACATAACTGATGCTACAGTTTAAAATACAAGTAGAGCAACGGAAAAATAAGTCGTTTTGCAAGTATGCCAATTAAGCTCAGAAACATACAGCCTTTCCATTCTACCCACACAATATCCTAAGAAAAGTGAAGAATTTTCCCTTTTCGCTCTGAGCTGTTACTTGATAAAATCTCCCTAGTTACTGCCGTGAGGTCACTGGGAAAGAGTGGAGCACTCAGGACTAGAAGGGCCTATGCAGTGGCTCACCCAGACAGAGGCCACCAGGGGCTACCCAAAAACAAGGCTAGATAAGTCACACCAACTAGCTGGGGTGGCACTATGAGGGGAGTGGGCAGGCTTCAGAGACTTCTCCTTTCACGCAATTTTTCTTACTTTAAAAAAAAGCAACACAGAGGTTTTTTTGGGGGAAAAAAAAAGTATGTACCTTTCAAAGGGTCACAGGCAGGCATCTAGGCTTAGCTATAAATATAAAAACCTACCAATGTCTGTATTAACCTAATAAAAAGGTGAAAAGCACAAAGTGATTTGCACACTGTGATTTCTCCAGCAGGTGACAGGCGAGTCTCCTGCGTCCATCTTGGTGAAAATCTACCTAGAAGCAAAATCGAGCCAAGGGCATCCTGTCCTCGCCCCAAGGGCATCCATGTTGGGCCCAGCACTGGAAAAGGGGCATTTTCTCTGTAAGAGACAGTAATTGCTGCCACCTTCTCTACCTAAGAGAGGCTCTGACAGTTCTTACATTGCCAGAAAGGGGCAGACATATTAGCACAAAACAAAAAGGGTTTTTTTTTTTTTAGCCCCGTACCTGTACCATGGAACATGGAAGGGAAGAGGAGGCAGTAAGGCAGCCTTGGGTCTATATTCATCAATCAGCATACTGATAGCTTGCTGGATAGGATATCAAGACATAAATATTGACACACACGGTCTTTCTTTCTCTCTCTCATGGAGGTGCTGCCCATTAAATGTCAGCTTAAAGAATGAGTCAGTCCATACTGCCTTACTCTCTAAAGCAAATATTATTCTAAGAAGTATGAAATTGGAATGAGGAAAGATATATGTTTTATGAAGGGGAAAAGGACAAGAAGGAAAATGTCACAATGTCCCTAGAGTCAATGCAGCCCCTGCCCCGTGACGCAGCAGGGTCAGACACCAGCGAAGGAAGCCCCAGCTAACCTGGGAAGAAGGGTGCCCATACCGCAGTGCACCTGCCAGGCCTCCCTCAAGTTACAAGGAGTTGCCAGGAAGCTATCTATACACACCCCACAGTTCTTCAGGTTTTCCTTTCCACATTAAGAAAACACAGGAAACTACCTTTATGCCTCAGCCACTATGACAATAATCTCCATGAAGAACACAGTCTCCCCAAAACAAAATATTTTTTAAAAAGCTAAAACCCATTAAAGAGCTACATTTTTCATGGCTCAGGGATACCTATGCTTCCCAGTAACCCCTTAGAAAGAGGCCTCACCTTGACTAACCTTGAAGTGTGATGCATTATTAACCCTTTACTTTTCAATCAAGAGAGACAGGCTGCCTTTTTTTTCCTTTACAAAAATTCATATATTCCAGCTTCTTCCATTTCAAAATGTCAGCTAAGCACTCTTTTCCTGACTCATTCTCCTGCCGATTCCCACAGATCCTCTCAACCAGGAACGCCAATCGGCCTCTGCTGAGGACTCCGTGAATGACTGCAGTGGTGGTGCTAGTGGTGTTGGCGACAGCCATGGTCATGATGATGATGATGTCGGAGGAGCAGGGGGCCGTGATGCAGCAGGGGGAGTTCCCTCCCTCCCTCGCTCACATAGTCACGACTCTTATAGATTCGCCTACAACTCTGCCCTTCAAAATGACCTTTTTCAAACAAAAAAAAAAAAGTCACCCTTCCGGAGAGGCTGAAAACAAGGAATCTAGTTTTCGATGGGAAACGTCCATCCAACCAAGCAACAGGCTACACAAAATATTTTAAGATGAGCTGCTTCTGCATTTATATTAGACTAGTCCTTCGGACCATAATCAACCCAAGCTACTGACTGATTCACATCTGTCTCGGTAGACCTTGAAAACAACCAGACCTTGCCAGGTTTCCGGCCAAGGCTAAAAATCGGAGTCCTGACATGAAGCTTACTGAGCCATTTCTGGGTGGTGATGACTCCAGGGGAGGTCACGGAGGGAAACCCTTAGCCATCGCTGTGAAATACTGCAGTGTGGATGGATTCCTCTCCACCCTTCCCTTTCCTCTCTCTTTTGAGGTACGTATTTAAACTAGAAGAAAGATGCTGTAACACATAATCTCGCCTGCATTAGATCCCATTGCCTCTTGAGGTTCTCACGACCCCAGATCTCATTTCTTTAAGGACTCAGGACACAGGAGAGACAGATGTAGCCTCGCAGAGCCTGGCGATTCCCAGGAGGAAAGGGCTCCACCGAGGCACGGTAGGAAAGACTGCAAATTACCAAGCCAAGATCGCTACAATACGCATAACCTTCTGCCTGTCGGTTTCCAGCCCCAACCCCGCGCCCCATTCTGGGGACTCCGCATTCCGCACAGGATGGCAAGGCCAGGCCGGCGCGACCGAGCAGCGCCCACCACCCTCGACCCCTCCAGCCCGGCCAGCGCGTCGGGTGCGGAACTGACCGCGGAGCCTGCGCAGGGGATGCGCCGCCCGGGAAAGACCGGACGCCGCGGCCGGGAGATGCGGACCCCGTACTTACACCAGCTGCCACCGGTCCTGCCCAAAAACTCCTTCTTCTCCGAGTTCCAGATGAATTTCTTCCAACTGCCCTCCTCCTTGGCTTTCCCGCGGGCCATGGCGACGGCGGGTCAGCAGCTGCCGAGGTCCGGAGGGTGGGTGGCTGCGGCGCGCGCCCTGGCGTCCTCTGCGCCGCTCCGCGTCTCCGGCCTGGCTCTCCGCAGGCAGGACGCGCCGCGGCCGCTGCGGCTCTCAGAGTGCGAGACGCGCGGCGGAGGAGCCGAGGCAGGAGCGGGAGGAGGGGGAGGCGGCGGCGGCGGCGGGGCGGGGGCTGAGGGAGGGACGGCGCAGGCTGCGCGGCTCCGAGCCCCGCACCTATTGGTGGGCGCGCGGCCGCTCGCGGGCTTTCTTTGGTCTGCCGAGCGCTCTTCTAGCCCTTGGGGGCTCGGGGGCTCCGCGAACCCGCAGCTGTGCTCCCGCTGCCACTGGAGACGTGTGCTGAGCCCCCGCCTCCCGTGACCGCTGCAGAGACAGGCCAGGGGCAGGAGAGTCAGAGGGAAGGACGGACAAGCAGACTGCAGGCCGGCTTCGGCGCGCCCGCCACCAGCCGAGGAATTGGCTGAGCGAGCCCGCCCTACCTTTACTATATACCGCGCCCCGGCGGCCGCGCGCCCCGCCCACCAGCGGCCCGGGCGGCCAATCGCCGGCGCGGGGGGCGGGGCCTCGGCCTGAAGGGGCGGGCGCGGGGCTGTCACAAAGGAGCCGCCGGGGCTAGAGGGGCCGTCAGGAGCGCGGGGCGTGAGGGAGGCGGGAGAGGCGGGGGCGGCGGCGAGGGACGCTAAGGCAGCGTCGTGCAGCCCCTTCCCGGCTCTCTGCTGGGCGCGAACCGCCCCTTCCGTAGCAGGGTGGTCTACACCTGGGTCGCCCGGAACCCCGAGGACTCCGGCCCGGCATTCCTGGCCCAGCCACCACCACCCCCTCCCGCCCGCGCTCCCGGCCTCCCCGGGCTGTGGGTCCACCCCTCCTGGGCCCTAGCGGGGTTGGGGAAGGTCACTTTGGGACGCCGGACGGGCGAGGACTCTGCCCAGCTCCGCCCCGCCTCCCGCTCCTGCACCTGCCGCCCCCTCGGACTCCCCGCCACTGCGGTTGCAGTTCTGGCCCTTCCCTCTCCTTGCAGGCGGGCCTAGCCGGCAGCCCCGGTTCCTGACTGCCCGGCTGTGCTCCTTGTGGGCGGCCTGAACCACCTCGAGCTGGACAATGGCCAAACCCACCCAGGGCGGTAGCACGGAGCCAGGGCTCGGGAGGGGTAGCCCGCAGTGAGCTGTCCCATCGAAACCGGTTGCAACTTTCGCCAGTCTAGACCCCAGGCGACAATGTCTGCACGCGACCCAGCCACCGAGGACTTTCTTTGATGCCAGGTCGGCGGCGGGTATTCTCGTTGGCATGCTTTTATGCCCCCTTGGGTGTATCGATCCCTTTGTTGTGCTGTAAAATTATTGGAGCCAAAGGACCTTTGGGAAAGCCTAGCTCACAGGACAAGATCTTCCCACCCTTTATCTGCTGTTGCTGAAAAGCCAAACTCTTGGTTTCATCCCCTTCCTATGAACCCCGGAGCAGCTTTATACATCCCTCTCAGGGCAGTGACACAGCAGAAAACGCCGGGATGTTTCTGCTTCCACTGCAGAGAAGCCCCATCCCCAGGGGCCACCATGGCCCATCTTGACGTCCCAGCCCCATATCAGAGAATTTCCCAATACCAGTATGCTTGTCCGGGCCATCCCTCTGTCCCCAAGGTCAGCCTCGCAGGCCTAAAGACAAGCCCGAACTAACGAAGAATGAGCATTTTCCTACTAATCCTTCTCCAGGCTCGCCTGCAGGACCTGTGCAAACCTGAACATTCCTGAAATTCAGGGGAGAAGTAGCCACCTATCCACCCAGCCACAGTGGGGGAGGCCGCAGGGCTCTGTCAAGGGCAACCGAGAGAGAGAACAGCTTATTGAGAAAGGAAATCACCTCTTGCTTAGCCCCTATAATGTGTATGTTGGAAAAGCCCCAGCTTGGTGGTATGAGAGCTGCAGGAAGCGGCTGCACCTGCAGATATGATGCCCTGGTCCCCTTCAGGCAGAAGTTACCTTATGGAGGAGTTTCCAGCAGGACAGGTTGCTGTGAAGCGTATGTGTTGTTGAGTGCCCACTACTGTAAGAGGAAGGAAAACCTGTGGGTAGAATCAGGAAAAAGAGATGAGTGGGGGAAGCGTAGCATGGCAAGGGATGAGGTGGTTTGGGGAGTGCCCTTGCTTGTACCCACCCCATTCCTGCACCTCACCCTTGACTTCCAACCCCACTTCCAGAAGAAGCATGTGGTGAAACAAAGTATGTAAAGAGAGTCTCCAGTGACAGATTTTCTTTTTTCCTAAAAAAGTGTCCTACCTTAGGTCCTCAGAGGTGTAGCAAACACCCAGTAGACTGGTGAGGCATCTGCACCTCCTGGTCTCTAGTCTGATTTACTGTCTTCCTCTGGGGAATATCTTCCCCTCTCAAATTTTAGGTCCCTAGCTCTACTCTCCCCACTTCCCTGCATGGAAACTCTTCACAGGTACTGATAAAGTCCTGAGGGTCACATCTGGATAGCCAGTGTAGCAGCTCCATCCTAAGCCAGCTTCCTGAAAACCTCAGTGTTTCCACCCAGATCTGGGATTGTTGCTGGAGAACATGATCTCAGCCCTATTGAAACCAGATTTCTCCCAGTAGCTCATCTCAGACTCCACTTGCCCAGCCACTCTAGACCATCTGGAATTGTACCACCCATCTAACCACTTCACCACACAGAGCAAGCTGGTAAAGAGCAAGACAGACCTGCATTCACATTCCCAGCTTCAGAACATGCTGGCTGGGTGACCTTGGGCGAGTCACCTGTCTCCAGGGCTGTTCCCTCAGTTACAAAATTGAAGTGATACATTATTGCAAGGATAAAAGGCGAGATGTGGGAAAGTGTTAAGCACAGTGCCTAGTGCATAGCAAGAGCTACTAAGTAGCTAGCTTAATTATAATCAGCTGTTTCCATTTGACCTTGGCTAACCTTGGGGCTGTTGCTATGACTTTGTCAACTTCCCACTCTGATACCCACCCCCTACCAGGACTCTTGAGTTTCCATCAGCCCCTAGAAGGTCACCCTGACTTATTCCCCACCCTCTCTGCCACCTTTCCCCTTGCTTTCCAGTGTACTTCCTGCTCTGTGACCTCTTCCAACTCAAGTAATGAATAACTCAAGCACATCCTGTCCCTTTGGGCTGTGCTGATCTGGGCTTTTGTTCCAAGGCCCCTTCTGTGAAGGGTGCTGTAGCAGCAGGTTGAAAGCGGAACGTGTGTAGTTCTCCAAAGGGCGGGGTGCCTCTGGCAGGTGGAATGTGTGGCTGGGTGTGGAGGAGGGTGGGGACCATGGGGAACTAAGACAACTCTTCAGTCAATGCCTATGGAAATCCAGTGTTTCTCTGCAGAAAAGAGAAAAATTATTCAGTTCAGTTTAAAGGCTCAGGAGGAAGAGAACAATTTTTAATTCCTTTTTTTTAGTGCAGGCTGAGGAAGAGGGATGGTTCTGCCCAAGGTTAGTGCTCTGTGTGTGGGTGGATGAGGAGAAGCAGAGAGCAGGAATGGCAGGAGAGTGGTGAGGGACCTCCATCCCAGTAAGGATGACAAGTTCTAACTCAGGAAATGACTAGATGCTGTTGTGATTGAAGAAAAATCCATGCTGGAGGCAGAGACAGGCTGGCAGGTAAAAGCAGGACAGGGCAGTCCTGTTTGTAGCAAGATGGCCAGTCAGAAGCTAGGCTGGCAGAAGAGGCAGGACAAGTCAACCCCCAGCAGTAAGATCCTTCTGTTCAAGATCAGAGAAGCTAAAGTGAGGGTGCCTGCAAAAGAGGGGGTGCAACTTGGCAGGCTGCATGAGGTGGAACCAGATTTGAAAAACAGACCTTCCTCTCTCTGCCCCTCCCCAAATATTGGCTTTCTGAATCTCTCTGCCAAACACAATGCAGACTGCTCTGCAGAGGGCTCCACAGGGCTGAGCTGCCAATCCCACCTTCACACACGTGCTCACTCACAGTGGGGTTCTGTTCGGCCAGCCCTGGAGTATTTTAAGTACAGCGTGGAGGGGATGAGGGTATGTGTTGCATGGTGACTCATCCTGGCAGCAGAAACTATGTGCAGTGCAGAGAAAAATGGCTCAATGGCAGGCTCTGTTTGCAGTGGAATGCACAGCTCTGCAATGGACGACAAAGAGGGCTGGGAGAGGGCGAGCACTGGTAAATGCTGCCAGACTTGCCACCTTGGCCAGGACAGGTGTAGATGCCTGGGTAGCACCTAACATGGGGCTGGGCTGAGTGCCTTACCCATCCATCATAGAAGGATGCCAGATTGCTCCAGGGCTTCATTCTGTGCTCCACAATGGCCTGGCATGTTTGACAGAAAACCAAATCATTCTCCAGAATGGTTCTGGTTTCTAACAATAATTTAGCACTGCTTCAGTTTAAACCCTGGATGATGACAAACTAATTTCATTTAAAGGCATTCTATTCTGGGAGGTTTCTATTTTACTGGTTCTGGAATCGAATCCTTGTCTTGTGTGAGGACGTAGTATGGCAATAAAAAAAAATAACTTTTTTTTTTTTTTTTTTGGCTAGGGATGTTAGTAAGTGGACTATCCTGTCATCAGTGGGAGTGGTAGCTTACCCACTCATCACCTTGGCTGCCAGGCCTTGACTAGCAAACTCCCAGAAGTTGTTTTCTGCTATGCTGTTTCCTGTTTCCTAAGAGGAAGTCCAGAAAGCACCCCTGATATAGAGAGACATACTGGGATTTCTCTCCACCTGCCATGTCCTTTGCCAAATTATTAAACATGTGGATAGTGGAGGTGACCAAGGCAGACACAGAAAAGAAGACACATAGGGAAGGATTTTGTTTGGTCTGTTCTAGCAGGACTGCAGAGGTGTCTGGTCTCTGCAATAATCTGGACTTACTTGCATTAGTAGGTGGTAGGACTGAAGGCCCGTGGATAAATGGTGCTAAACTATGGTTAGAGCTTTCAGAATTAGCTTGCCTGCTTTTTTGTAACCACCTCCCCACCCCGCCCCGGGGTTGGGGGGCAAATTCGTTGGATTTGGGTTTTTTCCTTGGAAAATTGTCTGGCACCAACCAGCACATCCTCTAAGCTTTAAAAACTAAAGTTCCTTTCCAGAATTTTCCAACTACTTAAAAGGCAATGTGCAAACACCTTTCTAACAGGCTAATCTCAGTAAGAGGAGGTCCCACAACATCATTCCCCTGGCAGAGGCATGGTCTTATCAGCCCCAGAGACAAATGTAGATAAGAGAGAGTGTGAGATATTTCATGTCTCTTCTCTTGCTGTACTACTTGGAGTCTTCGAGAGATAAAAAGGAATGTCTATTTTATGGTCTGTTTAGTAGTCTTCAGCTTCTTTCTGCAGCTTTCGTTGAGAGCCTAGAGGTAATGTTTAGTCATTGTAGATAAATCCATTGTGCATAACAGTGGAGATACTGTCAGATATTCTCTAGTCCAAACTCCCCTCTCCTGGTACAAGGTAGTTGGTCAACTGGTCTCTTGTTGAACACCCCCAGAGGCTGTGTACTCCCTATCTTGCAGCTCTCATTCCATTGTTGGGAAACTCTGGACTAAATCCTAGCTCCTTATAACTTCTGTCCAATCCTAAGTCTTGCCTTTAGAGGAACAAAATGCAAGCTTGGTGTATCTTCCACATGGAAGCTCTACATATATTAGAAACATCCTTTGTCTCCCTAATTTTTACTTTTCCAAGTAAAAAAATGTCCTATTTCTTCAGTACTTATATGAGAAACTTTCCAACCCTCTCATTATACTTGCTGCCTTTATCTGCATGACTTCTCATTTGCTCATGTCCTCTTTAAAACAGGTACCCTGGTTCTGAGGAGATCAGAGTTCAGCGGAGCTGATGTTCATGTATGATCTGGACACTCATCTTTCCAGCTACTGTTATCACAAGGCTATGCCTTAATGGCTTTTTTGAGCCAACGCCTCTCTAACAGTGACATCAGGTAAGTGTTTTAGAAAAATCTCTTGTCCTTGCAAAAAACAGAGGTACTCCCTCCCTCAAAACCTAACACAAGTGATGTGGATACCCTTGAAACAATAAGGGCAGGGGACCATCCATCCCTGATCTCCAGGGCAAGGTTGTATAAACACTGTCCTCACGAGGACTGTCCTGGGATGGTGCTGGACCAGGGTCCGGAGATCTTGGTTCTAGGCATTCTAGCATTTACCCATTTACCCATTAAAATTACTCAATTGAACTCTGAATGCTGCTTCTTCCTTCTAAGCAACCCCGACTTTCTCTGCTTCCTCAGCTCCCCCAATGACCAACTTTGTCCTACATGCGGGTCAATTTGCTGAGGTTGTTATGGTTCTGCCTTCCTCATGATCCTGCAGCTGCAGTTCCCATGGCTAACTGGCAAAGCTTACTTTGCTTCTAGTCTGGATTCCAGGCAGAGGGAATCGGATTGACACAATTCACATTTTCCAGCCAGGTCGCAGGTTGCTGGGAAACCTAAGCCTGGACTGCCTTGGTGTAGGTTCCTCCCTGCCATGTGGTCAAGGTACAGAGGAGGGAGTCATGCAGGATTAAATGGTTACTTGGTCATTGCGTGCTGCAAGGCAGACAGGCACTCTCAGATAAGCAGGCTGACAGGTAGGCAAACAAACACAGAACAAAGAACCTTTTATACCCCATAAAATATGCCAACTTTTCTTCTTTGTGGGGCACTGTACCTTTCCACATCTTTCTGGAAATATTGTGGCTAGTTTGTAGGGATCAAAACAAAGAGAAGAAATGAAAAAAGACTGTTTTGCATTTATTTTACTTTTGGGAGGAGCTGGGAGGCAGGAAAATGTCAAATAATTTGCATGAACTAGCTTACAACTTAATTTATACTAATCTCTGTGCTGAGTAATGAGGAGGTTTTATGATCTGAAGGAGCAAATCCTTTAGGAAAACTGGCTGTTTGCAAAATCTGTATTCTGCCTAACAGCATGTTTTTGATGAATAAATGATAACATTCAGTCTTTCATTCCTATCATGTACATGGCATTGCACCCAGTCATCCCAGCAGAAGGCACACGCACTTTACTAAGATGTTACTGAAATGCATTCTGCGTACCTGATGGGCCTCGTGTCCAATTACATAGCAGGACACTTCCCACCGGGGAAATTGACTTCTTGGTTATAAAAGTCATTGCTATACCTTTCCTTACAGTGATACCACCAAGGACACTGCCCACATAAATAAGTGGAATGATGAAAAGACCAGGATGATTGAGCCCTGGGCTTCTCTAAGAGTTCTTGTTCCATTTAAACCTTCTGTCATCATCTTAGAAGCCACACTGATAACTGCATTTATCAGACACTTACTGGAAGCCAGACACTATGCCAAGTATTTAATGTGGATTACCTTCCCCTCTTCCCTGTTTTCTGCTTTATATTACATTTCTTACAACTTAATGAGGTAGGTCCTATTAGCATCATCTTCATTTTACAAATGAAGCAGCCAAGTCTCTTATAGACGAAGGCTAGCAAGGAGGGAGGCCCCCTTCAAACCCAGGCAGTCTAGCTCCAGAGACCAGGCTCAGATCCACTAGCTATAGCTGCCGCTGCAGGAAGAAAATATATATTCATAGAAAGTGCAAGCATCACTCATGGCACCAAATGGATGCTGTCATGTAAAGGCGGGTTGTTGTTTTTTTAATGTTAAAATCTCTCCAAAATCTTCATGGGGGTCACAACTTGAAGCATTTTTTTGATTCATGCATTCATCCATCAATCATTTGTCGATTGCCTACTGTGTGTATAGTATTATATTAGAAACTGCAGGAATAACAAAGGACATGACATCTGAGATATGGTCTGGACATTTAAGCAGCACACATTCTGGTTGAGGAGCACAATACACAGAAATGAGTGAACAACAATGCAAGGTGCTAAATGATTGTGTTTCACAATGAATACCACAAACAAGAGTTACAATGTGAATTTAGAGAAAAGATACCCTTGGTGCAAGAAGTGAATCCTGAACAGGAATATTGAGAGTGCCTGAGATGACGCCAGACAGGAAGAAACATTTGTTTTCTAATTCATTGAATATTGATGAACCTCATAGTGTGCTGGTCACTTTGCTGGTCACTGGAGAGTCAAGATGGTCAAGCAGTTTATTCTCTCATGTGGGGACAGCCTGAGATTTGCCCAGGGTGCTAGGAGAGCACACAAGACTTACCTCCTCCTGAGAGTTGGGGTGACTTGCTAAAGATGGGGACATCTGAACAAGGAAGAATTAGAACGTGTGAGGAAGTGAGAGGAGAAGTGTGGGCAGAGGGGAAGCATGTGCAAATGCACAGAAACACAGGATATGTTTCATCAGGGTAAAATGAGAGAATGCCTTTGATTGGGACAAAGAGGGTTTGCTTTTGCAGTCATTGTTTTTGAGACAGGTTCTCTGTTGCCCAGGCTGGAGTGCAGTAGCATGATCATGGTTCACTGTAGCCTCAACCTCCTGGGGTCAGTGATCCTCCCACCTGAGCCTCTAGAGTAGCTGGGACCACAGGCACACACCACCACACCCAGCCAATTTTTTTATTTTTTGTGGAGATGAGGTCTCACCGTTTTGCCCAGGCTGGTCTCAAATTCCTGGGTTCAAGTGGTCCTCCCACCTCAGCCTCCCAAAGTGGTGGGATTATAGGTGTGAACTACTGTGCCAGGCCTATTTCTTTTTTAATAGAGAAAAGATAAAAGTGCAGGGCCAAGACTGCCCTTTGTCTTCCTCTTCCTTCCTTCGTTTCTTTTCTTTTTTAAATTTTTACTTTTTTTACCTGGGAGCATAGATTCAAGTTGCCCTAAGTATACACTCCCTACACCTTTCTTTTTTTCTTCTTCTTCTTTAAAAATCCAGGTAATGCATGGATTTTTAAAGCATAGCCTATTGGTGAGATGCAAACTCTTCATCCCAATAATAATTTCCCTTCATTGGCAGATTGGTAAAGGGGTTCGGTGAAACTGAGCATGCCAAGTCTTTGAAACGATCAGATTTTTAAGACAATTTAGAGGCAATTTTTCAGATGAGAAAGTGGAAACTCAGAGTGGAAAAATGGCTGTTGAGATTGGGGCAGGGCTGGTCTCTGACTCTTTAAAAGACTACATAAACAGATGCATGCAGAGGCCTCATTCTTCCAGTCCATGTTCATTTTCCATCTCGTGATTCTGCTGGGTTAAACTGAAGAAGCAGCCACACATGAAGATGGAGAATATCACCGCCTACCTTTGAGGAACTCTAAGAAAAAACTTCACTGTGATCCTCCATCAAAAAAGAAAAAGAGAAAAGAAAGAAAAATCCCCAGGATAGATTTATCAGTTAGGGTTAGCTTTGTCTGTAATAGAAACCCAAAATAACAGCAGCTTCAACATCATGATATTCTATTTCTCTCTAACTTACAAGTCCAGAGGTAGGTAGCCCAGGACTGGGATGATGGCTTTATTCCAGTAAGTCCTCAGGGAGCCAGGCCCCTTCCAGCTTACCTTTTAACATCCCTTCTACATGGCCCTTGCACTCATGGACGTCAGTCATCACATCCAGGCTGGAGGATGAAAAAACAGAAGTGCCAACCGCCCTTCATGGAAACATCTATCCTAGAAAACTGTCACAGGCCACTTCTGCTCCTACCTCATTGGTCAGAACTTGGCCTCAGGGCAACCCTTGGCCATATGTAATGCTTGGAAATACAGTCTTCTCTCGGCACCTGTGCCCCGTTAAAAATTAGAAGTTCTGTCACTGCCTGTGCTGCAGTGATGCAGAGAAACTTGACACATATTGATGTGCTCTTTTGTGCTCATATTGTTGAAGACTTTTTCAAAGATGAATCCTGGGAGGGGGCCCACTGTCTCATATTTTATTCTGCAATGAGAAGATAAAATCTCTTTCTTTTGTGGTAAGAAAGCAAGCCATTCGAAGAGCAAACAATTAGAAGAGTTCAGGCCACTGGGGTCAGGAGACATAGCTGTGGAAACGACAAGGGTGTAGAGCTGGAGAAAATATTTTTTAAAGAAAGAGTGCACCGAAACAAATGCATACAATGCCATGGCACAGTCTATGACCTTGCGCAGCTGGCAAGGGCTGGCTCTGTTGTTATTCTGCCCACCCACCACCCTTCTCTACTTCCTGTTGCAATCATGGCTGCAATCTCTGCCAGCCTCTTTGGGGGCTTGTGGGAGTTAGACGACTATTGCCCATTCTTAGTACAAGTTGTAGCAGGGCAGGTTGTGGTTACTCAGCCCCAGCATGCCAGCTGGGTGCCAGTTTCAGCATGTTAATTGACAATAGGGCTTAGTGTGGTTCCCATTTTGCTGTAAAGTAATAGCTACTTTCAGCAGATCATTAGTCCTTCAATTTCACCAGCCTTCCAGAAGGATGGAATGTCACAGTGACACTGGGAAGCTTGTATTAGAGTTGACCAGCATTGGACTACACATTATTGAGGACACTAGGTTACTTCTCAGACTCTGCAAACTCCCTGTGGCCCCAAGACCTTTGCACATTCTAGTTCCTCAGTCTGGGATGTTTATCTTTCCCGTTTTGGCCAGATAAGACCTCTGAAGTCTTTAGGGAAGATTTTCTTGACTTCTAAGAAAAAAATGCCGTAGCCACAGATTTTCCTGTCATTGCATAACTCTTCCTTGTGCCATTTGTCACAGATAATAATTTTACGTTCATGTAATTATTTGTTGAGACTTTAATTTTATGAGAACTAGCTGTCACCATCTTTAGTATCCTTCATGTCTAGCACAGTGATGGGTACATAGTATGCACTCAGTGAATTTGGGTGAATCCGTGATGTGGAGACATTTGTCTCCAACCCTAATGCAATTATAGAGTTTCTCAATATGTTAATGTGAACTGCCTATATCAGATTTACCAGCTTAGCTCCATTAAAATGCAGATTCCTGGACTTCATCTCAACCCTATTGAATCAGGGTATCTGAGGGGGGACCTGGGATCCTCATGTGAACAAGCTTCCCAGGTAATTTGCACACACCACAGTGTTTGAGAAGCCCATTGCAGCTGGGAAGGCAGTGCAGTATAGGTATTATTAAGAGGCCCATGCTATGCACAGGAATGAGCTTTAAGGATAAGACTGTTGTATTCAAGAGCTACCTCAGTCTGCTTACATTTAGAGAGAAAAAGCTTATAAAAAAACTTTGTTCTTTGAGATTTGAAAATGCCAAGGAAAATTCAGAGACAGCTGTTAATTGAGCTTAGAGAGTCCAGATTATGTGGAAATAAAACAATGTTCAGATTATGTGGAAATAAAACAGTGTTCACAGTAGCACCTGTGCACAGACAATTTTAAAGAAATAAACGAAGACTTGATTGTCACCAGTAGCTCTCTCTGTGCCCTCACCCCCCTACCAACTCCTCTCTCAGGTGGAGTGGTGACAGGAAATTCTTGCTGAGGGACTTCTGAAGCAAAACCTAAGTCCTCCATGGAACCTTGAGTCTGATTTCCAGGCTCCAAATTTAATCACACATAAGGTCACCTATTAAAGGTTATCAAAACCTGTGAGCTGATGAACTTTCATCCTTGTTTTCTTTAAAATTAAAAAAAAAATTGGAGTATACTTCTTCTGAAGTTGAAAATCCACATGGCCAACCACACTTAGCGAGGTCTAAACATGCAATTTAACAACAAATGATGTGAAAACCCTTCAAAACAAGAGTTATACTGAACATTTTGGTCTTCATTTCTTTCTGTCCACCCAGTTCGTTTTTCAACTCAACACCAAAGATCTCCTCTTCTAAGATTCTTTCCTTCTCTCTCTCATCTTGAGGTCAGGTTCCTATCTTTCTTTCAGGATCATAGATTCTTCCAATAATTCTTTCCTTTATCCCATTGCCCGAGGGTTTACCTCCTCTTTTTAATAATTTTAACAAAGTTTTGAATAACCATTATCATTTCCCTTTTAAAAATAAATCATTATGTTACCTTGCCAAATAGCCAACTCTTATATATTAATAGCCCCACTAAAAGGAAAACAGCATGAGCTGATGTATGAATTGGGGTTATGAAGAAAGATTAAAAATTCAAATGATGAAGTATTCAAAACATAAAATATCCCTAAGAAGGACTCAAGCACAGTATTGGGAGAACAACTAAGGAAAAGGTCTATATTCAAACAGTGAACTACTTAAGAACAGAGATGTAAGTATTATCTACCTGTGAATTAGCCACAGTTCCCAGCACAGTGCCTTGAATGTAAGAGTTTCAAGAAATATATCTTGAGTGAATCATTGAAGGAGGAATCTCTAGTTTTAAATAGGGACTTGATAGTTTAATGTAAGGTTGATATTCAAAGTAAACAACTTCTGAACCCTAAAAGTTTATTGCAACCTAGCAGCAACTTACCTGGCCAGATGGTTCAGAAAGTGGGTTGTGGGCAAGAGTTATAAACTGTTCCCTCCTTGAAATCCATGATCCTCCCATCATAGCCCTTGAGACCTTACACTTCAAGATCCTCAACTTTTCAGGGATCTTTCTGGGTTATAGTAGTAAAAAAAGAAATTCTTTCCTGAAAAAATATAGGAAATTTTATCTAAGAGCCCCTTTGTAGAGTTAGCCAGCTATATTTCACTGTAGTGTTGTGGAAAGTGCATGGGTTTCAGAGACACAGCCATCTGAGGCTGTGAAAGTTACCTAACTATATGAGGCTCCACGTTCTTATCTTGGAAATGGAAATAACACCATCTATATTTTATTGCCATTGTGGGAACTTAAGACAATTAAGACCTTAACACCTAATAGAAATCGATAAATGATAGCTTTTCCCTCTTGAATTTAAGCTGTATAGTGTCTGATATTTTTTCCAGGCTTCCAGTGCCTGACACAGAATAAGTACTTAAAATATTTGTTAAATAAATTACTTGTTTACTTACCAAGTCACAAACTGGATATGCATCCTTGTATTTTGAATATTCTAAAATAGTAGAATGTCTGGTGTTCCTATTAGCATCTGCCTTAAAGATGTTGTATACTATGCCAGTGGCAGCTGAGTGCATTCCCTACATCACATGGGGCGGTAGTACATGCAGTGTATGAGTGGGTCTTACAGTGTGGTCACCAGACTAGGCATATCAGCATGACCTGGGAGCTTTTCAGGAATGTAAATTCTCAGGCCCTACTCTAGAACTACTGAGTGAAAAATTCTAGGGATGAGGGTCAGTTGATTATGTGTCAGAGTTTGAGAATCAGAACTACAGGTATATGTAAAACTCCCCAGAGCTGTAATTAGACATGATCTGAGCACTGGATGCCGAGAATTGATGACTTGCACTGAGAAAACATAATCACTGGGGATTTTAGAATATGATGCTTCCAGAGTTAATATCCTCCTGGTTGAAGATTTTCAGGAACCTGACAGATTCTGAGTTAAAATGCTTCTTCAGCAAACTAGCCTCCTGATGTTATCTATAGACATGTGCCAGAAGCATTACCTAAACTGCTGTTTTTACCACGGTGCCCCTTCCACCCAGCCATAGCAGAGTGGTCTGGCGTGGGCACTGACTCAAGCGCAGCTCTGTCTGTAATCTAGCCCTCAATTCTTGTGTTAGGCAAGACATAAACCATGCTACTTATATTTAGAGACCCCAAAATACAGTGAATCAAAGAATAGAGCAGTTCTTTCTTTCGTAGCAGCTTGGAGGTGAATAATCCAGGCTGGAATGGTGGCTCTACTGTGTGTTTATTGAAAGAGCCTGTTCTCCTGTCTTGTTACTCTTGCATCCCCAGTGGTGGTGGCCTCCTTTGCTTGACTGAGCCTGAGTCAACATTACAACTGCATTCCATCTTACTGCAAGGAGAAAATCCAGGACAAGTGGCTTTGTCTTTAAGAAGATGATGCCAAATTTGTACATCTCACTTCCATTTATACCTCATTACTCACATAGTCATACCTCGCTGCAATGCAGGCTGGGAACTGTAGTGTGCAACCGGCAGCCATGTGCCCACATAAAGCACACAGGATTCTATTACTAAGAAGAAAAAAAGAAGAATGAACACTGGAAGACAGCTAGCAGCTTCTGCCAGAATTCTGAACATCTTCTCAGTTCCCCTTCTCATGGGGCCCACTGTACCAAGGAGCCCTGTCCTTGGATTCCTGTGAGATTTCTACATTAAAACCCTCTTTTCTTGAATTAGCCTGAATGGGAACGTGTTCTTTGTAACTAAATGTTGCAGATTAGAACAGCATACCTCAAATCCCTCCTATCTTAGTAAATGTTGAAGTCGCTCAGAGCAATCACTAAACACCAGCACTAAGTGAGAAGGATTGTGCAGTCCTGACTACAAGGATGGTCGTAAGATGAAGTTGGCTGAGAATTTCCCCCACACAGCAGTTCTGAGCTGTCTTGAACACTCTGTAACCTCGATAAGAGCCCCAAGCCCAGGCAAAGCCATGGAGTGTGTTAACTTGTCTTTGGCAGCTTTCATCCTCTTTCTGCATTTTCAGCCAGTGGGATCCCTGCCATCAGAACTCCCACGTCCCATGTTCATTCTCTCAAAATTCTGTGTTCTGTTGTGTGCATAGGCACGAGAGACTCCTTGGGGATCAGTGCCTTGTTTAATGCAAAACTCTAGTCATGGGGAATTTTCGGTCCATTTAGTTTATTAGGGGCTTTTGGTGCCCTGCAAATAGCACCCAGGCAGGGTCCTTCGGCCATGTTGCAGCAGCACTCTCTGTCCACATTCTAGTATAACAGACTGCGAGAGAAGTAACATCTTTCTTCTTCCTTTAGGTTCAGTCTCTCATTTACAATTGCCAATGGTTTACTGTATAACCATGCAGAAATACTTCAAGAAGTTCAGGGTTCTATTTCCTGGAAAAAAACAACAAGTAGAACTCTTAGATCTCTTCTTTCCAGCCTTGTTTACCTCTCCTCCTCTTTCTAACTTGACTGTTTTGACTCTGCTGTTTAAATGCCTAGATCAGATAAAATGCCAGGATTGCTCATGGCACATTCAGTAAGGGATTATAGTAAACCCAGGGGAATCAGAAGAAACCCACAATGATGTGATTTAGCATATTCAAAGTTGAAAATAAAGTCAACATTTGTCCTTAATCAGCTCAACACCTGTCTTGATCTTATTCATCCTGGGTTTCTTGACTCTATCTCCAGTTAGTTGACTCTTCCATGGGCTGTATCTTAGTATTCCATAATTGTCAGTGAAATACATTACAGCCCCATGATATTCTGTTTATAGCAGGTCTTATAGAAGGAAGGTAAGAAGGTGGGGATAGGGAGTGAGCATGTTACCAGGTGAATGGCCATTGTGTGCCAGCCACTGCTAGATGCTTTTAATCCTCAAAACAAAACAAAACTGGAGAGAAATTAATATTGCAATTTATGAGAAAATGGAAGATTATGTAATTTACCCAAGTTACTAATACCTAAGAAGTGGTACACTTGAAATCTAATCAAGGGTGTCTGACTTTCCAAGCCTGTGCTCCCAAACTGATATCAACACATTTATGTAGAACATTTTATTAATGCCATTAATTGTTATATCTTGGGAAAAAGGAGAGGCATATCACCTATTTAAATTGTATTCTTTATTAGTGGACCAAAGATGGAAGGGGAATGGAGAACCACTGTGAATAAATTCAGCAATTTATCAACAGGGGACTATGTTTTGCCACAGCTTTGTTGTTTGACTCCAGAAGAACCCATTGTCTACTGTGTGACTTAATTTTAGTGTCAGATTTTTTTAAAAATAAGACAATGTTTCCAATGTTTGAAGGGCTTAGTAGAAATCTAGATTTTTATATGGTCTTTTGCCTAGATTTCTTTTTTATCCTAGGATTTTTATATAAATTGTTTTTATTTAAATTAATTATATGTTTATATAAATTATACAAAGTAACAATAAAAATGTTATATATTTATATTAATATAATGTTGTCATATAAAAACATAAATAATATTTGTATGCTTACTTATACAATCAGTTATAAATACCCCATACAGAGCAACTTCATTTTAATTTTTTTTTTTGAAACAGTCTCACTCTGTCACCCAGGCTGGAGTGCAGTGGTGTAATTTCAGCCCACTGCAACCTCCTCCTCTTCAGTTGAAGCGATTCTTGTGCCACAGCCTCCCAAGTAGCTGAGATTACAGGTGCTGTCACCACATCCAGCTAATTTTTGTATTTTTTGTAGAGACAGTGTTTTGCTGTGTTGGCTGGGCTGGTCTCGAAATTCTGGCCTCAAGTGATCCACCCACCTCGGCTTTCCAAAATGTTGGGATTGTAGGCATGAGCCACCACGCCCGGCCCATTTTAGTTTGTGCTACTTCACTAGATTTAAGTTTCTTAAAGGTAGGCCTTATGTCTTTATCAAGGAATCCTAAATTGTTAGACCTGAAAGGAGCATTAAAGATCATATTGTGGCTGATGATAACTTTTTTCTGTTTCCCTTACATGACGTAGCACCATACCTGTATACAGTAGGGGGTTTACTAAATAGCAAATGCATAAAAAGCATATAAATGCTTTATATGCTTTATAATTTGACTTCTCCCCCATACCCTATGTGAACAAGGATACCCGAACAATTTGAATCTCTGAACATAATTATTACGTGTTTTATGCAATCATTAGCCACTACGATAGGAGTTTACTTGTTCTTATGAGTGTTTTCCTCCTGGAATTACCTTTACTATCTGTTAGGTTTAGCTTAAAATATGAATTCCATGTAGGAATGTAGTGGCTGGTACCAGCCACTGAGCTATAGTTTATATACTGGTTTTGTTTAACTGCCACTTCAAACCTGTGAGAGAGTGCTATTATTCTGTTTTACAAATGGGAAAATGGAAGCTCAGGTCGGTAAGTGGCAGAGCTCACACACTGAGTTATGTTGCGTTTGAGTCCAAAGCCCGTTCTCATTTCACTACATTCCTAACTGAGGCCTGGAAAACTTACCCCTGAGATTGCAGCATTGCCTGAAAGGAATAAGGACTTTTCCTAGGGTTTTCACACCGTCACTTTTTGCACTGAATCTTTCCGTTGTCTGGTTAACAACTAGGCTACGCCATTCTGTATCGGGCTTTCAGTTATACAGCAACTTTCCCAGCACCATCCATAAAACTAGAAGTGAAGTGAATATATCGTTGTTCTCACTGACGTGCTCTGAGGTCCTGAGGTCCAAGCCAACATTCAATGGCATATCTCACTCAGCAACACTTTTACCTGTGTACTAGAAACAACAGCCATTTATTCACTCAGTGATTCATTTTTTTCTTCACAAGCCTCTGTGCAGCATCTGCTATGTGCAAACACTGCTCTAGGCCCTGTGGAGACAATAATAAAAAAGACATAGCCCCTGCTTTTCAGATGGTCACAAATTGGTAGAAGGGTGCAAATTCGTAACTCTCTTTATTCCAACATTTTGCCAGCTCTGGTTCTAAAATTGAGGAGTTAGAGTTGGAGCAAATTTAGGAAATGAGTGGAATATTATTTCTGCAGCTCATTGGAATTCTCCCTTACCTGAGCCTTGCTACAGATCAGGGCCCCAGGTTGGGTGGCATACCTATGGCTGTCATTATTTGTGTTCTTGGTTTGACAGCTGGCTCTGGCCAACCTTATACCATTCTCTACCTTATCAAACAGAAACACAGGCTTTGAAAATTCACATGAAGAAGAGTTGAATAGCAAACAAGTTCAGCCTTGAGGCCCCACCTACTACCTGGCTGTAGAGCTTTGTAAAACCATTGATTGTTTAACAGCCAGCAGGGCAAGAAGGCCAGAATTATGCTCAGCAAATGCAGAAACAGAGCACAGTTGTCTGCGTGTGTTTCCATGGTAACAGTGATAACAGCTTATATTTATAGACCCTCTATCTCCAAGGAGCTCAAAGCACTTTACAAACACATCATCTCTCTTCTATAGGGAAGAGAGAGGAGGAGAGAGAGGGGGAGAAGAAGAGAGGTAGAGAGAGAGAGAAAGAAAGGGAGAGAGGGAGGGAGGAGGAAAGGAAAGATGGAAGCGGGGAGGGAGAGAGAACAGGAAAAGAGGAGGGACAGAAGGACTTGGTGTGCTATTATGCACATTTCACAGATGGCACAGAGTGGGGAAGTCAGTGACCCAAGGTGGCAAGGTAATCCAGTGACAGATGGTAGATTGGATGGACCTAGTGGCTCATATAACTCCTGGAACTCTTGCTACTGGCCTTGAGCAGATGTCAGGGCTGAGCTTCTGTCTCCCAGTCATCTTGCTCTGTTCAGCGTCAACTAGGTGATCATATAACTCTGGGGACATCAAGGGCAGTTTGGCTCAGTATTCTTGATAGGAAATACAGGGATAATTCTTCCATGGGGAGTTGGCGATAATGTCCAAAGTCCTTATAGCCAGATAGCCACCAGGCAATCCCAGACTTGTGTTCCCAGGGATGAGAGGCTCAGCTGTGCTGCACACTAATGCAGAGGCTCTGTACACGTTTATGGAAACAGTTTTCTTCAAATAGAGCCCATTTCACAGTTTCTGAAGGACCTTTGGAGAAAATTCCTTTCGGGTACTTCTTTCTGAGACAACTATTAGACATGTGATGTGACTTGGAGTTATTTGAAGGCTGTAGCCTATGAAATTGAAAATGAGTTTTGCAAATCTCAGATCTACTATTTTCTGTTTAAAATTCTTGCGTGAATAGAGCCACATCCTCTGGTGGAGGCCTGAACTCTAGGAGTGGTTCAGCATGACTCTCAAGCTCCTGAGTCCTGGAGCAGCCTGTCCCCATTCTTCAGCCAGAGTCGGCCTTGCTCCCCACTTCTTACCCTCCTAGGCCTTCTGTTTCCCCCCTCACTGCCACCTCACTCCACATTTAGCTTTTGGAAAATAGCAATTATTTTCTCTTCTAAAAAAGAGCCATTATCTACCGAGCATTCAGTCAATCCAGCCAGCAGTCCCCATGGCAACACTGAGATAAGATCCTTCCTCATGCAGGTCTTCAGCGGTCTTGATTAAACAAATCCCACCAGTTCCTGCAGCCCATGACCTCAGCCTCAATCCAGAGATGAGCTTCTCTCTTGCCTTTGCCAAGAAAAAGGTGTGAGGATGCAGGGAGGCTTCAGAGACACTGGACTAAGGGGCTGATAGTTTGAGTAGTTGAGTCCCAGCAAAGTTTAAATGCTTTACAAACAGGCTTCTGACCCCCAAAGCAAAAATAAATTAAGCAAAGAACCTCCTGAAGAAGGAGGAGCAGTTGTTGGAGGGCCTTCTGGTTCCTGCACCATCTCATGAAGTTTACTTACATCTACGAGTGCCTGAAGGCTCACCCAGAGCCTGGAGCCTACCCTGGGAGGGTAGGCTGCACCCTCACACTGAAGTTCTTTTCTTTCTCTTCCTCCAAGTTGCCAAGCTCCCTCTTACCTTCTGGCCTTGAGCTCCAAGTGGGAAGGAGCCCTATGTGGTTTATCACTCTATCTCCAATCCCTGGTTTTGTGCCTGGCACATAGTCAGAATTTGTAAAGGAATGAACTCCCTGAACTCCCTTTGGCTGTCCCCTCCCTCCCTGCATCCTCTCACCTTTTTCTTGGCCTTCCCAGTCCTCCTCCTTAAGGTCCCTCTTAGACACTCTGAAATTCCATCTCATCCACTGGTTCCTATATAGTATTTTATCTTTTTCTCATTACAGCACTTATCACACACTATGGCAATTGCTTATTTCGATAGGAGTTTCTAGATGTCACTGAAAGTGGCTTTTGCAGGTTTGTTGAAAACAGCATTTAAAGATAGAATTAAAAACATAGTTTATTTGAGTTCAACTTATATATGTAATTATTTTATTTTGTTTTTTTCCCAACTTCTAAGTTCAGAGGTACATGTGCAGGATGTGCAGGTTTGTTACTATTTTATTTTTAATCTAGCAGAGTTTAGCAATCACTTCTAAAGGGCCTATAAATAAATTACTTACAAATATTTTAAGCTGTGATTATTAGTTATAATCTCCCTCTACTTCTCTCCCTATATGCATTTGTCTGTATTAACAAACAAAACTTTTTGGGGTACTTTAATATTTACATACATTTAAGCCCTTAAATGTATAAATATAAGGTTCTAAGGTTCTCTTATATGTTCCAATAAACTTAAGAACTCAAAACCATAAAATTTCACATTAATTACTCAATTATATTTCATTTATTTTTTATTGTACTTTAAGTTCTGGGGTACATGTGCAGATCTTGCAGTATTGTTGCATAGGTACACACATGCCATGGTGGTTTGCTGTCTCTATCCCCCGTCACCCACATCATCCATTTCTCCCAGTGTTATCCCTCCCCAACCTTCCCAACCCCTGTTGGCCCTCCCCTAGCCCCCTGTCCTCCCAGCATACCCATGTGTGATGTTCCACTCCCTGTGTCCATGTGATCTCATTGTTCAGCACCTGCCTATGAACAATGGTCTTTGACAAACCTGACAGAAATAATGTTCAACAAAACATATGGTGTTTGGTTTTCTGTTCTTGTGTCAGTTTGCTGAGAATGATGGTTTCTAGATTCATCCATGTCCCTACAAAGGAAATGAACTCATCGATTTTTATGGCTGCATAGTATTCCATGGTGTATATGTACCACATTTTCCTTGTCCAGCATATCACTGATGGGCATTTGGGTTAGTTCCAGGTCTTTGCTATTGTAAACAGTGCTGCAGTGAACATACATGTGTGTGTGTTTTTATAGTAGAATGATTTATAGTCCTTTGTGTATATACCCAGTAATGGGATTGCTGGGTCAAATGGAATCTCTATTTCTAGAGATTAGGTCCTTGAGGAATCGCCACACTGTCTTCCACAATGGTTGAATATTAATTTACACTCCCACCAACAATGTAAAAGTGTACCTATTTTTCCACATCCTCTCCAGCATCTGTTGTCTCCAGATTTTTTAACGATCGCCACTCTAACTGGTGTGAGATGGTATCTCAATGTCGTTTTTATTTGCATTTCTCTAATGACCAGTGATGATGAGCATTTTTCATATGTTGGTTGGCCTCATAAATGTCTTCTTTTGAAAAGTGTCTGTTCATCTCCTTCACCCACTTTTGAATGGGTTTGTTTGTTTTTTCTTGTAAATCTGCTTTAGTTCTTTGTAGATTCTGGATATTAGTCCTTTGTCTGATGGGTAGATTGCAAAAATTTTTTCTGTTCTGTTGGTTTCCAGTTCACTCTGTTTTTTTTTTTTTTTTTCCCTGTAGAAACTCTTAAGTTTAATTAGATCACATTTGTCTATTTTGGCTTTTGTTGCCATTGCTTTGGTGTTTTAGTCATGAAGTTCTTGCCTATGCCTATGTCCTGAATCGTTTTACCTAGGTTTTCTTCTGGGGTTTTTATGGTGTTAGGTCTTATGTTTAAATCTTTAATCCATTTGGAGTTAATTTTGGTGTAAGGTGTAGGGAGGGGGTCCAGTTTCTGCTTTCTGCACATGGCTAGCCGTTTTTCCTAACACCATTTATTGAACAAGGAATCCTTTCCCCATTGCTTATTTCTGTCAGGTTTGTCAAAGACCAGATGGCTGTAGATGTGTAGCGTTACTTCTGAGGCCTCTGTT
The DNA here is from genome assembly GCA_004027715.1 of Plecturocebus donacophilus. Classification (NCBI taxonomy): domain Eukaryota; kingdom Metazoa; phylum Chordata; class Mammalia; order Primates; family Pitheciidae; genus Plecturocebus; species Plecturocebus donacophilus. The sequence continues at coordinate 172,206 of PVKP010000145.1, forward strand.
TTGTTCCATTGGTCTATATCTCTGTTTTGGTACTAGTGCTATGCTATTTTGATTACTGTAGCCTTGTAGTATAGTTGGAAGTCAGGTAGTGAGATGCCTCCAGCTTTGTTCTTTTTGCTTAAGATTGTCTTGGCTATTAGGGCTCTCTTTTGGTTCCATATGAAGTTCAAGGTGGTTTTTTCCAGTTCTGTGAAAAAGGTTAATGGTAGCTTGACGAGGATAACATTGAGCCTATAAATTACTTTGGGCAGTATGGCCATTTTCACGATGTTTATTCTTCCCAACCATGAGCGTGGAATGTTTTTTTATCTGTTTGTGTCCTCTCTTATTTCGTTGAGCAGTGGTTTGTAGTTCTCCTTGAAAAGGTCCTTTACATCCTTTGTTAGTTGTATTCCTAGGTATTTTATTCTCTTTGTAGCAATTGTGAATGGGAATTTGCTCATTATTTGGCTCCCTGTTTGTCTATTATTGGTGTATAGGAATGCTTGCGATTTCTGCACATTGATTTTGTATCCTGGGACTTTGCTGAAATTGCTTTTCAGCTTAAGAAGATTCTGGGATGAGACAATAGGGTCTTCTAAATATACAATCATGTCGTCTGCAAATAGACACAATTTGACTTCCTCTTTTTCTAATTGAATACCCTTTATTTCTTTTTCTTGCCTGATTCCTTTGGCTAGAATTATTAATTTAAGTCAGCATTACAAGGCTATCATTCTAATAGGTCTGATTCTATTAAAAATTGTAAATACAAAAAGTAACAACTATATACAATTTTATTCTTAGTAGAAAATTATCAATACTATAGTTTGATTCTTTCAAATCTCCATACTTAATTCTCAATCTTCCTGGTGATAGGAAACATGTAACCTACCTAAGGGAAGACATTTGCCATCACAGATAAATGAAGTTAGTTTTGTCCAGAAGGTGGTCTTCTTAGTGACCATGATGGAACTTAACCTCATTTAATGCTTATAGAGTCATAGACTTTCACACTAAAGAGGTTGGTTTCCCAGTGCCTTTGTCGCTCCATCTGATTCTTTGCTTATGCAGTGAAAGTCTGTATTTCCCATTCTTATTGATCACTTCACTGGATTTTGTATTTCCTTGTCCTTTAAGATTTGTCAATATATTTACATGTAACTCTAACTTAAACTTGATGGTATCATAAGATTTGTGTACATTATCTTCTTGTTAATAATAAATACATTTGGCCTTGATGGTATTTCCCATTCTCTTATATTCTTAGGATCATACAGTCTTAGGGCTACTACACATGACACTCTGTTGGATTTTGTCTGACTCTTTATGACTCTTGAGATCATTCTGCTTGCTGCTCCATGGTCTCCTCCATTAGACTGTGAGCTTCTTGAGGGCAGGGCAAAGAATTTGTTCAGAGTCATAAACCCAGAAGTCAGCATTTTTCTTGGCAAAGGACAGACATTATTGTCACTTGACCCTCCAGTTAAAGATAACCAGGAGCACACCTGTCAGTGAACAACTTGGCCTTATTACTCATTGTAATGAGGCAGAACACACACCATGGGCAACCATGTGGTGTCTCAGTAAAAAAGGATCAGAGGATTTAGTAAAGACTGGGCTTGCATTTGGTTATTTTGGGTGTGTTTAAAGAAGCAGGCTCTGCTCTGGATTGGATGCTATCAGAAAGCAGGGATAACTGAGTATGAGGAATGCAGACTATATGGAGTGAAGACTAGAATGAGGCTAAAGCTGTGACTGTCAAAGAAGTAGCAGTCATTCATGTTAGTCAGACTAGGAGAATGTTTAGCATTTTTGAGATTTGAACAATGTTCACATTTTCGTATGTTCATAGAAGATCAGAGTGTTCTGGTTTTCGTCTTGCTCCATTATGGCCACAGAGTTTCTACTGCTGTGTGAAGTTGTTTCTGTTTAGCAGAACACAAAGACCTATCAATGAGTGCTGGTCCAGCTGGTAGAATACGAGGGCCTAGCAGTGGTACCAGGGCAGCTCCCAGATGTCAAGGGCTACTTTCTTTTTCTCATAATACATATTTGAAAACAGATAAATTAAGGGATATCTCATTTAACTCTTATTGCAACTGTAAGGGAGATGTATTTCCATGTTATAAACAAAGAAACTGAAGCTCAGAGAGGTTCAGTAATTTGCTCCAAGTTGCAGAGCTAATTAATACTAGAGCTGGGATTTTAATTTGGATCCAGTGGACTCCAAATCCCAAGCCACCATGTGAATGAACAGCCATCCTGACACAAAATGGTTCTGAACCCTGGTCTGCTGCCTCATTCCTAATGAATGTATATTAGGATTAGAAGACACTTATCGCTTCCATGAAGAATGAATCTTATAATTCAACTTGCTCCTGGAACTGAGGGTTATGATTTGTAGAGGAAAGTAGATTGACTGAGGAGTCCTTAAAGAAGTCTGAGGAGAATGTGAGAGTGGCAGATGTTGGTACACACACAATCTGTGAGCTTCTTAAACCTGAAAACAGTGGGTAAAGTAGGAATCTTGATTGGTTTTACAACTGAAAGGCAGTTTCCTACCTGGCAGTAAACCAACAGACCCATGTCCAAATGGGATAGGTTTCTCTAAAACATAAAAGAGACACCCCCAACACAAATGTCATCACTAGACATAATAAGACATAATAAGGTAATTGAAATGTGGAATAGCATAAACTCCTACTTATTTCAGAACTGTATGATATACTTCATTGTAGAAATGGCCCTACAGACTTTTCAGCAGAGTTCATGAAAGTTGCATGTGTAACTGCTTGCCTATAAGGGGCCTGTATTCTCAAAAGGCACTGGGGCTGGTGGGAAAGTTTTGACTTCAATTTTTTGCAATGTTAAATGGCTTTCAATCTTATTGCAGATCTACAATCTGCAAGGTTCTACACCTTAACCCTGGTTTCACATTCTTAATTATTTGGTGAGATTTTTTTTTTTTTCATAGCAATGGCGTCTCACTGTGTTGTCCAGGCTGGTCTTGAACTCCTGGGCTCAGGTGATCCTTCCAACTCAGCCTCCCAAGTAGCTGTGACTACAGCCACATGCCATGGTACCTGGCTTTCATTTCAGAAGAAAGATTTTGATGTCCAGATCCCCTGGACCAACTGAATCAGAATCTCGGGGAGTTAGGTTTGTATAGGGATCTTTTTCATTAAGGTATAATTGACATACAATAAATTGCACATAAAGTATACAATTTGGTAAGTTTGATATATGTAAACCACCCATGAAACCATTACTGCAATCAAGATAGTAAACATATCCATCACACCCAAAACTTTCCAAAGTTTTTGTGTGATTTTGTAATCCTTTCCTCTGACCTCACACCCCCCCAGCAACCAGTGACCTGCGCTCTGTCACTACAGGTTAATTTGCATTTTCTAGAGTTTTACATTAATGTAATCATGAGTGTGTATACTCATTAAAAAAGTCTGCCTTCTTTTTTACTTGACATAATTATTTTGGGATCCATATGTGTTGTTGCATATATCATGGACATTTTCTTTTAAACTCAACTTTTTATTTTTCTTTTTTTTACTGTAGCCAGGTTGAGAGCAACCAGCCAAGCCCTACACTCAATGGTGTTAGGGAATTCCAGATGCTCCTCAGCATCTCATTCACAAAGGCTCTGAGCAGCTCTGAGACAGGACTTCTCTAAGGGCTGACTCAGAGTGGCCCTTAACCGGTTCTGGCTGGCCCAGGCTCATTCCCCTACTGCACCCCCTTCAGGTTAGTGGGGCCTAAGTTAGCTTATAAATGGCCTTAGCATCTAATACCTCTTTCCCTCTCCCCCAGCTGCCTGTCTCCAACATTCACCTCTCAGGTTATGATACTCTATGCCTTGGAGTCTAGGGAGCAGGCTGGAGGGCCCAGCAAGCATTTCCCTTCCTTGCATAGGCTTTTGCTCACCCATAGGTCAGATATTTCCACCCCGGTTGCTGGAGTCAGCAAGGCTGGCACAGACCAGGCTCTCAGCCCCCTGCTGCTTACTTGCCAAAAATATTTCTGCAACTGGAATTCAATTTGGAACATGTTTTACAAATATAATTTAATAGGAGAATATTTTAATTTCCTAATCAAAGTAAGATGTGCTGTTCTTCTGGCTAACAACTCCTGATATTTTAGGAAATGAAGATCCCAGCTGATTAATCTTCCTCAATTTCATCCCAGTTCCTTAATTTGGATGCTGTTAAAACTAGTAAAGACTCCAAACATAAAAACACCTAAAGTGTACAGACATATTTAAAATGTTGACTCAGAGAACTTGTTATTTCTCCAAAACCTTTGATTGGAAGGGAAAAAGTCCTTTAGGGGAGCCCTGTCTCAGAGCTGCTCAGAGTCTTTGTGAACGAGAAGCTGAGAAGCATCCAGAATTCCCCAGCACCCTGAGTGTAGGGCTTGGCTGGTTGCTTTCAACCTGGCTGCAGTTAAAAAAAAAAAAAAAAGTCAGTTAAAAAACAAAATCCATGACACATGCAACAACATAGATGGATCTCAAAATAATTATGTCAAATTTTTTAAAAAGGCAGTTAAAAAAAAAAGAGTAAAAAGCCCAGAGCTTGACTATTTGTGTCATTTACTCTCCAACAAGTCTGTTCTCCTATTCCACTTTCACCAGCTATGAAGAGTCACTTTGAAAAGTATAACTTTTGAAGACCGACTCCAGCCTTTATAAGGCAAGAAAGAAAATATCTACATCTATGTCTATCTAAAACACTACTGAAAGACTTTTTGATAAAGAAATTTTAGGAGGTTTTTAGAATGACATTTTAATTCTAAAACCTGCCTAGGAAGTGAACTATTTTAACAAACTTTTATCTGATATTGGATAGATGTATAAATATCTTCTGTCTTAGAAAGCTGATGTTGTGTTTGTTAGTAATAACAAGAACTCTCCTTTGGGAATGCTTATTAAACCTATAGGATAAAGAAGGTGTTGGTTCCTCCTTAGACATTTAAATTAAATTGCAGAATATCTTTAACCAAAAAAAGAAAAGAAAAGAAGAGAGGAGAATAAACCACCGCTGTTCCTTAGAAAGACTATTAGAATGAAGAAGCAAATTGCTGGAGAGAAATTGAAAAATAGCTAAGATTTACAGGTTGCTGTATTGTTGGTGGACATTGGCCTCTTTATAGACTTGCATTTTAAGTTTCATATAAATGTGCTGAGGGCAAAGTATAGAATCTAAGGACGCAGGGAGATCCTGGCATGATGGAACATGAACTGTTCGAGAGTCAAGAGACCTACATTCTAGTATCGCCTTTGTTGTTACAAACTGAGCTCCAGCAAAACTGGAAAACAAAAGTATCCTAATATCAGTTTTTGTAAAATGAGAATTATATTAGCTAATCTAGTATGTTCCATATAGCTTAAATATTCTGGATTTTGTAGGTACCAATGCATTCAGTCAGTCATATAATATGGGAATTTCACAGAAAAATAACTCTATTATTAGTGCATGCTGCCACTATGTAAGGGTGATATTTTATCCATAGGTCATGTGCTTCAAAATGGTAGACTGAGAGGCTGAGGTGAGAGGACTGCTTAAGCCCAGGAGTTTGAGGACAGCTGGGGCGACATAGAAAGACCTTGTCTCTACAAAAAATAAAAAAACCTAGCTGAGCATGGTGGCATGTGTCTTTAGTCCCAGCTACTCAGGAAGCTGAGGTAGAAGGATCACTTGGGCCCAGGAGTTTGAGGCTACAGTGAGCTATGATTGCACCACTGCACTCCAGCTGGGCCACAGAGAGTGACCCTGTGTCAAAAACAAAAACGAACAAATAAAACCCCCAAAACCAACCAACCAATCAAGCAACAACAGAAACTCCAAAGTGATAGACTTATGCCATCACCTGTGGTGTATCTGAAATACATGTTATATTTCCACTTTCACCCCCTTTAAAACAAAGATTCGTTTAAACATTAAGCTATCATCATACACTTACTAGCCACAGTCATGACTTGCTCATGATCTCGCTATTATTATTATTATTATTATTATTATTATTATTTTATTATTTTTGAGACAGACTGGTCTCCAACTCCTGGCTCAAGTGATCCTTCCACCTCAGCCCCTCAAGTAGCTGGGGCTACAGGCGCCCGACTGTGATCTAATTATATCCAGTCTACACGTGCTTCTTGGTCTAGCAGCTCAGACTGGGCTTTGGTGATAGTAATGTGGTGCATCTCTGTGCCCCTAAGATTATAAACCAAAACTTTGTCCAATCAGAAAACAGTAATTCCCCTGTTTCTCCAAAGGCTTTGTATTAATAGAAAGATTCTAGATATTAATAGCTTAACTAGATGTTTGCTAAAAATGCAAATACTGCAAAATTTTAGACAGTTTTTTTTAGTGTCTTTTTTTTTTTAAATTTTAAAACCTGCCTAGGAAGTGAAGTATTTTAACAATATCCTATTTGAAAACATTTGTTTATTTTCTTCATTGTACATTATATGTTAAAGAAAATGTAAATACAAAAGTTGACAAGGTTTTTCCAAATAGTGTAAAGGGCTTTCAGGAGAGGAGACCCTTATCAAAAGTTGGGTTGGGGAACTAATATTTAATCCTATGCTCTTCAGTAGCAAGATCATAACTATAACATGTGGCAGCTGAAGACCCAGAAGGACACTGGAAAACATTCAGAGGACAGACTGTCTGGCATAAAAACCTCCATTAGCACCAAAACCTGCCTTAGCATACAGATCTACTGTACTGATTTTGGCAATGTGTCTACCTTGTGAGGCCAATAAAATTAACTGAAGTTGAAAACTGAATTAATAGCACAACCTAGTTCCCTCTGTCTCTCCTTTCACTGGGTTGCGATTTGGTCTGGCTGAATGTGGCAAGACCAGTCTCTCTATGCCCAGGCTCTTCTTCCTCTCCTGGTCAGGACCTGGGCAACCCCAGCTCCAGGAAGAGGTAGGCTGCCTGAGAAAATAATTCTTGTTGGCTTCACACATCCACAGGCACTTAATGTCTGTTTAAGAAAAATTAATCTTCTATTTACTCTGCAAAGTGTATTCACTATTGTTCTATCTATAGACAGATGTGTGCCTAGTTAATCCAGTTGTGCAGAAAAAAAAAGATTAACATGATCTAGCTAAACAGTAGCAATAACAAGGGAAGCATTTCAGCACTTGGCTTGGTGGCTCATGGGACATCCTTTTGTGCTTATATAGCTTGGAGATCACAGAGCAGTTGTGCCCAGGGGAACCATGGATGGAGGGAGAGTAGGGTGGCAAGAATGTCTACCCGTCACATATCAACTAGCAGTTAGGATTAATTTTTTTTCTTAAAGAATGCCAGCTAGCACTCCACCTGAGGGCAAAGGGCAGGGAAAGATATGAGCTTCTTAGAACCATGGGCTGTTTGATCTGCAGGAGCTCTTAGTTGTTTTCATCCAGACCCTGTTCATGTTACAGGTAAGAAGCCACAGTTCCTGAAAGGATAGGTGTCTGCCAAAGGACACATGGCCAATTAAGTGAGAAAGCCAACATCGAGACCTGGGTTTCCTGACTCCCTGTCCAATGCCTTTTTTTATTATACACTGTCTCTTTTATTTACGAGAGCCTCTGACACTTTGGAAGACAATGGATTCTAATCAAAGCCTCACTACTAATTTTCCACATGACTTTGGGCAAGTCATCCTCTCTGTGCTTGAGTTTTAGTCTCTTCAGATGGGGCTGAGATGGGCCAAAGTGACCACTGTCTAGAACTCAAAATTTTCTGGAGAAAGGTACAGTCTAGATGCTATTTCCTATGAGTTTCCTGGAAGGATGCTCTCTTGTAAACTTTACTGAGACGTACCTGCTTTCTTTGCTTTTCTTGTGGATGTGGAAATTGCTTTGTTTCTTCATCAGAGTCTGTTAGAGGCCTCTTTATACAAGTGTTAGTAGTTCTAGAAATCAACCTGTTAAAAGACAAAATTACAACAAATTTAAAAATCTCAGCTGGCTTTATTGCAATTCTAGAATCAGGCAAGACTTTTTTCCATTAAATAGAATGTGTTCTCATGAGTCTAGAAGAGGAGGCTGGTTTTAGAGAGAGAAGGGGCTGAAGAAAGCAGAAGCAAAGAACAAAAAGTAGACTGGTTATTTAAAAGTTTCGTTATAAGGAAGAGACAAGAAGACAGAACAATGGAAAGATAACTGATTGGTTAACATAAGGTTACTTCAGGCTCCCTTTTGGTGTAAGAATTAAAGTACAGGTAACTTTATTGTCATGACAATTAAAGATTGAAACTGGCCAGTCTGGGAAATTGGCTATTAACTCTTCTGATTTCTTGGAAGGCCAGTAACAACTTTTAGATTTGTGATGTGGAATTTTGGCATGGGTGACTCCATTTTGATTTTTCATTTGGTCTGTTGGGACTTAGTGCTGGAGCTTAGTCCAAAACAATGATCTTCTCTAATTTTTGTTTAACAGTTCAAATTCTTTAAAAATGTGAATTCTTCCCTCTCGATCTATTCTCAAAATTGTGGAGAAGGTGACTGAAACCTGCAAATGCGGAAAGCAAAAATACAACACAGACCAAGGTCTTTCTTAATATGATTGAGATTAATGATTTGATCAGGATATTACAAAAAATAATTATTTCATTGTTTTCTGGTTTAAGGAAATATAAAAGTTGAAATGATATGAATTTCCAAGAAGAAATTCAAGGCACTAGTTATTCACTTTCTCAAATGATTCTTTGCTTTGCTTGCAGATTTTTTTCATTAGCATGATGGAAAAATGCAATTCAGTTTACACACATCTGTTGTACCAAATTTTTAGAACTCATTAGGGTCATATAGTATATGATCCTCCATATCCCATATTTACCACATATGAACCACAGTTCTGGTGATTTCTGTCTTCTCCCATTATTAAGGCATTTTAAATATTATTTTGAAGATTAAAAATAACATATATATATCTTTTGTAAAAGGCACATGTAATTATTGTGAAAGAGTAAAAGATTACTCCCCAATCCTACCACCCAGAGATAGCTACATTTACCACCTTGCTACATATCTTCACAGAACTATATATGTAATAACACTATTCTGTAATACTAAAAGTACTACATAACATAAAATAATACAAATTGTATTACTTTCTGCATATTTTCTTCAACCTGCTTTTTTCTATTAATATGAATAGTTTTCCATGTTGATAAATACTGACATAATAGCTATAATTTATGCAGACATTCATACACATTTCACAAATGCAACTGGTAGACATTAAAGTTGCTTTCAGTTTTTATATATTAAAAACAACACTTTAATTCAATGTACATCTTTAAAACTAAATCTTTGTGCATGTCCTTCATTATTTTCTTATGGTAAATTTTTGAAGTGGAATTGCTTGGCCAGAAGAAACACTTACTTTAAAACACTTGATATGCATCATCAAACTGCCCTGAAGAAAAGTTGTACCCAGAGTCTGCGAGTGATTGTCTTTCTCCACATTCCAATAGCTATGTGCATTATCTTCACTTTTGAGATACAATTGACAAATTACAAAATTCACTCATTGCAACTGAACAGTTCAATAACTTCTAATAAATGCATACAGTTATATAACCATCACCACAATTCAGCTTTAAAGCATATTCATCTTCCAGAATTTCCCTCAGCATTATCTCTTAAAGTTTGTCTTACTGTGATATAATTGAATACAGTAAAATGGTCAGATTTTAAGTTGGTTTTGAGGAATGCATGTCAAGACATGGGGCATTTCAGTCATCCATGAAAGCTTCTTTGTCTCTTCCCAATTAACCCCTCTCACTGTCCACCCCAGAAGCAGCCACTGATGATTTCTATCACTGTAGATTATAGAATTTCACATAAATGGAACCATATACTATATGCTTTCATTCTAATTAAGCTTTTTGAGTTTTATCCAAGTTATTCCATGTATCAGGAATTTGTTACCTTTTTATTGCTATTACTCTGTTGTATGAATATATAACAGTTTGTTCATCCTATTGATGAACATATGGATTATTTCCAATTTTAGCTCTGATGAATAAAGCTGCTATGAACATTCTTGTACAAGGCTTTTTGTAGACATATATATTTCATAAATAGCTAGGACTGGAATTGCCGGGTCACAGGATAGATGTCCATTTTAACATTTTTTTTTTTGAGATGATGTCTCACTCTGTCACCCAAGGTGGAGTACAGTGTCTCGATCTTGGCTCGCTGCAACCTCCACCTCCTGGGTTCAAGTGATTCTTCTGCCTCAGCTTCCTGAGTAGCTGGATTACAGGCATGCACTACCATGCCTGGCTAATTTTTGTACTTTTTAAGTAGAGATGGGGTTTCACCATGTTTGCCAGGCCTGTAATCCCAGCACTTAGGGAGGCCAAGGGAGGTGGATCACTTGAAGTCAGGAGTTTGAGACCAGCCTGCCCAATATGGTGAAATCCCATTTCTACTAAAAATACAAAACCTAGCCAGGCATAGTGGTGGGCACCTGTAATCCCAACTACTTGGGAAGCTGAGGCAGGAGAATCACTTGAACCTGGGAGATGGAGGTTGCAGGGAGCTGAGATCATGTCACTGTACTCCAGCCTGGGCAACAGAGTGAGACTCTATCTCAATAAAATAAAGTGTTATACCAATGTACACACTGATCAGAGTCCCATTTATTGTACATCCTCTCCAATATAAATGTTGTAAATATTTTCCATTTTAGACACTCTAGTGGGTATGTAGTGGGATTTCATTGTGTGTGTGAGTTCTTTGTTTTGTTTTGTTTTGTTTGTGACAGGGTCTTGCTCTGTCGCCCAGGCTAGAGTGTAGTTGTGCAATCTCAGCTCACTGCAACCTCCGCCTCCTGAATTCAAGAAACTCTCAGCCTCCCAAGTAGCTGGGATTACAGGTGTGCGCCACCATACCCAGCTCATGTTTTGCATTTTTAGTAGAGGTGGGGTTTCACCATGTTGACCATGCTGGTCTCAAACTCCTGGCCTCCAGTGCTGGGATTACAGCTGTGAGCCACCGAGCCTGGCCTTCATTGTGGTTTTACATTATTTCAAAATGGTACATTTTGAATTACTTGATTACCAGTAAGGTTGACTAATTTTTATGCATTTATTGATAATCAGATTTATTTATTCTCTTCATAAATGGAAATGAAATATTTAAAAAGTCTGAAAACAATAGATCTCTTTTGGAATTAAAGTTTAATTTTCAAACTAGTTTAGATTTCAGGACATGGACTTGTCCTGGCTTTCAATGTTGTCTGTGGAAATTATGCTTTCTTTTAAATTTATTGTGCATTCATTAGGGAAAGAACATAAGTTTAACTCCCCTTTTCAATTTCTAATTGTTATTATTTAACAAATGAGGCTAGATAGATAAAGAGATGCCCTTAAGTTATAGCACTAGTTATATAACCAGTACATTGTGCACAACAGATGCTTTAAAAACTTTTATTACATAAAGGAATGAATGAATGAATGAGAAATTTAAAGTCTACGATTCTTTCTGTTGCAACTTCTGTTCTTTTCACTTGTGTTTGGTTTTCTTCTTGCTCTTTCCTTGCTAAGGTTTCAGTAACCAGGTGCTCATGTGGATATTAGCACACTCACTCTTTGGGGTTTTAGTGTCTTTGGATAGAGTACTTGTGGTTGAGAGAATCTGGAGGAAGTCAGTCTTAATTACCTTCTTTGTCCTCCTCTTCTATGTATTATTATTTATATCTTGCCATTCCTGCATGTGTGCTTGTGTGTGTCTGTGTGTTTGTTTTAAGTTGCCCTCAAGCCTTTCTGGAAAGGATCACAGAACAAACAAAACACAATGCACAAGAAATAAAACGGCTAGCCATGGCCCTAGAGCAAGAACAATCTGGTCGGGAAGACAGATCCACCCACAGGAAAGCTAAGAGCTCCAGTATGTGCAGGGGTAATCCCAGCTCCGAGTGATCCATGCCACCCAGGGCTTTGGGGGAAGGAATATTGGGAGCTGGACCTTAGGAACAACTAAGATTTAAATAACAAATATTACAGAAAATGAAGATAACGTAGATGTGCAGAAAGAAAAAAATTAACCAGGGTATGCAGGAATAAAATAGGCGAACGAGTAGAGGAAAAAACAACCAGGTGAGCAAATGTTTGTGGTAGGAGAGAAGTGCACATTGAGCAGGAGACAATAAAGCTGGAGTGCAGTGGAGGATGCACATTACAGGGAGAGGCAGGGCCCAGGCAGAGAAGGGCGGAATCATAAAGTAAGACACTTAAATGCCCAGCTGTGGAGCTGGAGCTTTCCATGTGGATAATTAGGGACCCCCGGGCATTCTTGAGCAGGGGAGAAATAAGATGAAAACCAACTGTTAGCTAATTTAACAGTTAAATTAGTGATATTAATTTGGTGATATTTGGCCAGCTGTCTGAAATCTAGGAGAGACTGAAGAGACTGATTCTGTGATAACTTGGTAGGAAACTTTTCTGTTCTGTACCCATTGCTCTGCCTTTCTCTAACAAAATTCTGTAAAAAACAAATTTTATCATGGACATTATCTCAGGTGATTCCAGAGCCTAATGTTATAGATAAAGAAAGTTCATATTTTAATTAGTGAATAGGCTGGGCATGGGGTATAATCCCAGCACTTTGGGAGGCTGAGGTTGGGGGCTGGGGATCACTTGATGGCGGGAGTTCAAGACCAGCCTAGGCATTCCATCTCTACTTGGAAAAAAAAAAATAGTGGGTCTGGCAGCACATGCCTGTGATCCCAGCTACTTAGGAGTCTGAGGTGGGAGAATCATTTAAACCAGGGAGGTGGAGGCTTCAGTGAGCTGAGGTCGAGTCACTGCACTCCAGCCTGGGTGACAGAGTGAGACTCTGTTTCAAAAACAAAAAAGTGAATAATGTTTCCTAATGACACAAAACTAGAAAGAGGTGACATGAGGACGTTGTTTAAAGTAAAGAGTTAAATTTGTCAAAATCAAACAGAATATGTTTCTGGAATTATAAAGGAATCTAATAGAAAAACAAGGTTTAATTTTTAAATATTCAAATCCAGAGAAGCTCTCTGAAATACAGCTTTTGTGGGATGTGAGCCTCCCTGCAGTATTCTTTGAAGTCTGATCTTTTCTTCCTGCTTTTTTGTTGATAATTGCTAAAATATCACCACCACCATCACCATCACCAATTCTACCAGAGGCAGCACTATCACCACCATCCTCTTTGTACCCGAAGCTTACTTCAAATCCCACCACTAATATAACGCACCAGCATTTATTGAGTGCTTACTGTGTATAAAGCAATGTAGTACGCACATTTCCTGCATCACTTCATTTATTTTCTACAAAGACCCTGTAACGAAGGCATTATTATGATTATCACCTCCATTTCACAAAATGAAAAGGAAGCCTTAGCAGGAGAGATTATGAACCTTGCCCAAATTCACACAGCCAAGATGTAGAAGAGCCAGGAATCAAATCCAGTTTTGTCTTCCTGAAGAGTCCAAGCTTGTAACCACTGAGAAGTAAGCCTAAGATGTTTCTCTGGTTTCATTTCCTGGGAAGGTCCTGGACACTCTGTCAAGAAGCAGGGAGTATCTTGTTGTTCTTGAGTATCTTTGTCTCCGGTGAGTGACAGGCTTGAGCAGCTCAGCCAGCAACCAGTCCTCAGGGGAGAGCTGGTATTTCACTCAGCCTGTTTCTTGTGTTTTTTGTCCTCTTCCTTTTGCCAGTATAAGTTAGTGCCAATAAAATATCATTGGCTTGTGAAGGAGATGCCAAAAAAGCTGTATAGAAAAACATCCTCAATAATACTCTGTGCCTGGCACATAGTATCTGAAAATCTTCAAACATAGTGCAGCCTGCAGGTCCCTGAGTTACATACACATCCCGAAAGACATCCAGGGAAAGAAGGTTAAACAAAGGTGGCTATTCTCAAAGTCTTCCCAAGGTTGTTAACATGAGGCTGACCAGGAGGTTATCATTCCTGATCTTACCTTAGTAATAGGCAAAGAGATACAGAAGGCATGGGTTTGTCCCCAGAGAGAGTCTGGAAAGTCTTTTGCTCTACCAAGTTCTGCCCAAGCCTGAAACTATGAGAGGTTGTGGAAAAGTAATTTTATAGATAGGCCCTAGATTCAGACTTACTGGGTGAAGCTCAAATAACCAAATAATTCTATACCTCAAATTTCTGATTTGTAAGATGGGCATGATACACTTGAGTGACTGCTTTGTAGGATTATTGTGAGGATTGTCAGATAGTTCTAGAGAGATGCTTAGCAAAGTGGCACCTTAATTCCCAATCAATGGTAAATATATGTGTAAAACTCCATTGGGAACCAATCTCTTTTAGCATAACTTGTTGGTTACTGAGGAGGGAATCATAAAGCCATGAGAGAGAGGCATCCTGCTGTTGTCAGGAAAACACATTCATGAGTGCCTTCTCTACGGTGGTGGGAGTTTGGGTTGGATTGAGTTATGTATTATTGTTATTTTATAAGTTAAAGTGTGGAAATTCAAGTAGTTTGCTTAAGTTAGGTAGGAAAACCATGATTATAACTCAGTTCTTTCTGAATTGTAAGGATTTCCTCTCTATTGTGTCTCAGGTATGCATTTTTAGACATAAGGTGTTAAGATGTTTCTATGATCTAACACCTCAGCATGACTTAGCTGTGCTTTGCTGGTGTAAGGAATCTGACTCTACAAAAGTGAAAAACTCAAATGCCCATGGGGGCCAAGGAGGGGACTCTGAGTGGATGTAAGAGAAATAGCATGGCAAGCTGCATGATAAATAGCAGAGAAACCTAAGCCTAGCTGATAGACAATAGGGAATGATGAGGAATGGGATGACCCGGCAAACGGGTGAACTGGCCCAGGCTTGGGGTGCAGCTTCTGCTCCTCTCCAGCATGCTTTAGCCATATTTGGAAGTGGATTAGATCTTACAACTGTTTTCAGAGAAGGTAGAGATTTAGATCTTTATGTGAAATCACATTGAACTTTTAATTTTGAGAATATTGTAGATTCACATGCAGTTGTATGAAGTAATTCACATGCAGTTAGTTATATGAAGGGTATAAGGTGCCTTATACCCTTACCCAGTTTCCCTCAATAGCAAGTTTGATATTGTGATTTATACTAAGAAATATGTATTTGCTCTTTCTCCTCCTTTCCTGGCACACACCTCCTAAAACGCTTGGTCTCTTCAAACTGATGTGTCTTTTTGTATGCTAGTAAGATAGCTGATGGCTAGGGACTCTTGGGTAGCCTCAGGATGGGAGTTGGGTGCCAGGGGAACCAACCCTGTGATGAGAGGATTCGAACTTTTAGTCCCATCATCCCAACCTCTGGGGAAAGGAAAGTAGCTGAAGATTGAGTTTATTACCAACTGCGAAGAATTTAATTAATCATGTCTTTATATTGAACATCCATAACAACAGAAAGGACAGAGTTCACAGAATTTCTAGGGTTGCTGAACATGTCGGCGGGCCAGGAGGGAGGCGTGCCCAGAGAGGCCTTAGAAGCTCCACACTCTTGCCCCACATCCTACTCTATGCATCTTCCATCTGGCTGTTCCTGAATTGTACCCTTTTATAATAACAAGTAAATGAAAGTAAAGTGTCTCCCTGAGTTTTGAGGGTCATTTTAGCAAATGATGGAATCTGTAGGGAGGTTGTGGAAACCTCTGATTTATTGTCCGTCGGTCAGAAGCACAAACAACCTTGGACTGAAATGTGGCAGCCGAAATGTGGGCAGTCCTGTAGAACCTAGTCCTTAACTTGTGGAAGCTGATGTTATGTCCAGGTAGATCGTGTCAGAATTGAATTGAATCATAGGACTGGAGAATTGCTGGTGTGTGGAGAAAACCTACCCCCCACATCTTGATAACCAGAAGTGATCAGTGTTGAGAGTATAGTAGGAGAAAACTGTTTTTCTTTTTGTTTTTCCTGAGACAGGGTCTTACTCCAGCGCCCAGACTGGAATGCAGTGCCGTGATCATGGCTCACTGCAGTCTTGATCTCCTGGGCTCAGATGATTCTCCCACCTCAGCCTCCTGAGTAGCTGGGACTATAGGCACATGCCACCGTGTCTGGCTGATTTTTGTGTTTTGAATTTTTTGTAGAGACAGGGTTTTGCCGTGTTGTAGAGGCTGGTCTCAAACTCCTGGGCTCAAGCAATTCAGCCTCCCAAAGTGCTGGGATTACAGGTGTGTGCCATTTCTAATTATTTTGAGATTTTGGAGTTTTTGAAATTTATTCTAGGTGCTTGGTCAGATGTGTGATTTGTAAATTTTTTCTACCACTCTGTAACGTGTCCTTTTATTCCCTTAACAGAGTTTATAGGGAAGCAAATTAAAAAAAAAATTGTAATGAAGTCAGTTTATTAACTTTTCCTTTTTTTTTTTGACTTTTGTTATCAAGTCTAAAACTTTTCACCAAGTCTTAGTTTCTGAAGCTTTTATATGTTTTTAATGGTTTTATAGTTTTATGTTTTACACTTAAGTTCATGATCCACTTGAGCAAATTTTTGTACAAGGTATGAGTCTTAGGCAGAGTCATCTTTTTTGCTTATGGATGTTTATTTACTTCAGAATCATTTGTTGAAAGTCTTTTCTCCACTGAATTGCTTTAGCACATTTATCAAAAATATATTTGGCATATTTGAGTGGGTCTTCTTCTGGATTCTCCATTCTGTTTCATTAATATGTGAGTCTATCCTTTTGCCAGCTCCATTTATTTATGTCTTCTTTGATATCTTTTTAGCAGAGTTGTGTAGTTTTCCAAATACAACCTCTGTATATGTTTCCTTAGAGTTTTATCTATTTCATTTTTATGCAATTGTGAATTATATTATATTTTTAATTTTAGAGTGCATATGTTTATTGCTAGTGTCTAGAAATACAATTGGTTTTTGCATGTTTATTTTGAATCCTGAGACCTTGCCAAACTCACTTATAGTCCTGATATTTTTGTTTTTAGACTTCTTGGAATTTTTTATGCTAACTGTGTCTTCGACTCTAATCCAAGTACTAACCAGGTACAACCCTCCTTAGCTTCTGAGATCAGATGTTCAGGGTGGTACAGCCATAGACAATCATGTTCTCTTCTAAAAAATATAGTTTTATTTATTAGTTTCTGATTTGCATATCTTTTATTTCCTTTTCTTACCTTATTACAATGGCTAGAATGTTTAATACCATGGTGAGTAAGTGTTGTGATAGTGAACTTCCTGACTTGTTCTTCATCTTAGGGGGAAAGTATTCAGTCTCTCACCATTATATACAATGTTAGCTACAGTTTTTTGTAGATTCTCTTTATCAAGTTGAGGAAGTTATCCTCTATTGCTATTTTCTTTTGAGGTTTTTATCATGAATAAGTGTTGAACTCTGTCAAATAACTTTTTTGCATTGATATGATTTTGTATTTTTTTTTCTTTTTAGCCTGTTAGTATGGTGGATTTCATTGATTAATATTCAAATAATAAACTAGGCAGGCTTGCATCTGTGAAATAAACTTCACTTGGTCATAGTTTATAGTTGTTTTTTATATATTGCTAATTCTATTTGCTAATATTTTGTAAGGGATTTTGGCATCTATATTTCTGAGGGATATTTGTCTATAGCTTTCTTTCTTTTGTACTGTCTCTTCTTGTACATAAAATAAATTGGAAAATGTTCCCTCCTCTTCTATTTTCTGGAAGAGATTTTATAGATTCGTTTTTAGTTCTTCTTTAAATGTTTAATACAATTCTCCAGTGATACCATATGTGCTTGGAGATTTCCTTTCTTTTTTAAAAATTACTAATTCAATTTTCTTAAGATCTATAGGGCTGTCCAGTCTCTAAAATTCTGCAGATAAGAAACAGGCTAATAGAACTATGAAGCTGCAAACAAATATTTCCTTTCATGAAAAAGAAAGGTTGACTCCAAGGGTGGAACTGTGAGCTCAGAGGATAGAGCCATAAGCCACAGAGGCCTTCAAACCTAAAAATTTGCCTAGCTGCATTTTCCGAAAGTCCCAGAAATAAATAGCAAGTCCCAAAGGTTATTTGGGACTTGTGACTCCTTTCTTCAATTTTTCCTTTTGAATGGAAATGTCTACAATTGGTGTACTATGGCAGTCCCATCATCCCATCATTGACAATTTTTGTTGTGTTTTGTTTTTAGAGATGGGGTCTCACTGTGTCATCTAGGCTGGGGTACAGTGGTGTGATCATCCTCACTGTAGCCTCAAACTCTTGTGATCCTTCTGCCATGGCCTCCCAAAGTGTTGAGATTACAGGTATGAGCCACTGTACCTGGCCCTGTTTTTGTTTTCAGGTTTTTTGTTGTTGTTGTTGTTCTGCACAATGATTCCCATGGATTGTGTGTGTATATGTGTGTGTGTGTGTTTTCAGTTTTATAGATCCTAGATGCAGAGGAATTTTACTCCAAGCTGATCATACTCTGAGTCCCACCCATATACATTTAAATAACATAGAAGAAGAGATTTGGGACTTCTAAGCTGATGAGATTTAGATGAAAATTTGGACTTTGAGTTGATGCTGTAATGGATGGAGACTTTTGGGGACCTTGGGATGTGGTGAATGTGTTTTACTTGTGGAACAGACATGATTCTCTGAGAGTAGACTATTGGAGGTAGAATAATGGCCTCCCAAAGATGCCTACATCCTTACCTACAACATATGGATATATGATCTTTCATGGAAAAAAGGACTTTATAGGTGTGATTAAGTTAATTCTCTTGAGATGGGCAGATTATTCTGGTGAGCCAAATATAGTCTCAAAGGTTCTTGTAAGTGAGAGTCAGGGGCAGGAGAGTCTTTGTCAGAGTGATACAATGTGAGAAAACATGACAGGTCATTAGCATCTTTGAAGTTGGAAAGAACCCACAAACCAAGGAATGCAAGTAGCTTCAAGAAACTAGAAAAGACAAGGAAACAGATTCTCCGCTAGAACGTCTATAAGATAACACAGCCCTGACACATGTTGATTTTAGCCCAGCAAAACCCATTTCAGAATTCTGACCTCCAGAGCTATAAGATAATAAATCTGTATTGTTTTAACCAATGTATTTGTGACAATTTGTCACAGCAGCAATGGGAAACTAATAGAAGTCCATATACTGAGCTTTTAAATTTTGATTTAAAAGCTAATACCTTTTAGTTCTAGGCTGGGCCAAGTGGCTCACAGCTGTAATCTAAGCACTTTGGGAGGCTGAGGTGTGCGGAATGTCTTGAGGCCAGGAGTTTGAAACCAGCCTGGTCAACACAGTGAGATCCCCATCTCTGCAAAAGAAAAAAAAGAAAAAATTAGCCAGGCATGGTGGCACATACATGTGATCCCAAATACTCAAAAGGCTGAGGCAGAGGATCATTTGAGCCCAGGAAATCAAGGCTGCAATGAGCTGTGATTGCACCTCTGCACTCCAGCCTGAGCAACAAAGTGAGACCCTGTCTCAAAACAAAACAAATAAAACAATACTTTAGTTTTAAATTTTCTATTTGGTTCTTTTTTTTTTTTTTTTGCATCTTCTATTTCCCTGTTGGCATTTTACATTTATTTGCTGAGGCAATTTTTCTATTTGTTTCAGGCAGGTTTATAATTGTTTGTTGAAGCATTTTCATCATGGGCTGCTTTAAAATATCTGTTAGATAAATTTAATATCTCTGTCATCTTAATATTAGTACCTATTGTATGACTTATTTCATTCAATTTGAGAGCAACTTCCTGGCTCTTGGGATGATGACTGACTTTTTCTTGAAACCTGTACATTTTATATTTATGTTATTAGGCTGTAAGTCTTATGTAAATCTGCTCTTTACGCTGGTTCCTCTGACACTATTTGAGCAGGGTAAGAGGGGCCTGCCACCTTATAACTTTCAGGTCAGGGTAGAAGTTGAGGCTCTCCACTTGGCCTTTGTTGACAGGTGGTGAGGGGTCAAACAAGTCCTTATTACTGCTGGTAGGATGGGGACTCCAGTGGTGGGGGTGTCTTCATTACTGCTGGCTAGTGGTGAAAGTTCTTATACTCTGTGAGGCTTCCTCTCACACATTCCCATTGGAGAGTGAGAGGTGTGCCTTGTTACTACTGCATGGTGGTGAAACTCCAGGCTCCCCACACTGGGAAGAAAATTAACACATTTTGGAAAGGGGCTTCAGGGAAAAGAGATCTATAGACCCTTATTTGGCCTAAGAGCTGCCTCCTGGTCATAGTAGATGAAAGTCCTGGCTCAAGTTGAAAGTAGTAGATGAAAGTCCTGGCTCAAACTTGAATTCTCAAGTTTGTCATTGCCTTTTAATTTTGTATGTGATGATTACTTTTGACATAGAGCAATTTACAATTTCAAATCTATTATTTTTTCCTTGGATTCCTAAAGAGCTTTTGGGCTTAAGGGGTCCTTCTATACCAGTCCAGTTTTATCTATTACTGCATATCAAGTGACCTCAAAATGTAATAGCTTAAAACAATAACCACTTTATTATATTTTATATTTTTGTAGGTTAAGGATTTGGGCAGGGCTCAGCTGGTGGGTTTTCTGCATTACTTGTGGTGTTGACAGAAGTCATTCAGTGTTAATTAGCTGGTGGATGGGCTAGTTTCGAGAGTCCAAGGTGGTGTAGCTCACGTGTCTAGAACCTTGGTGGGGATGGTGGCTCATCCAGTGATCTTGGGGTAGTTAGAACCTTTACTTGGCAGCCCAGGGCTCGAAAAGCAAGTGTTCTAGGAAACAAAGAGGAAGCTGTAAGGCCTTTTATGACAAAGCCTTGGACATCAGCTACTGTGTTGGTGAAAGCAGTCTCAAGCCTACTCACATTCAAATGGGTTTCATGGAATATAGTATAGCATGGAATCTGTGGTCATATTTTAAAATTGCCACAGTGCCCCAAGATAAGTTAAATGTACATTTGTATTTTCTTCTAGCTTGTTTATGCCCCTCTGCCTCCTCCTGTCCCTCCTTTCCCTCCTCCTCCTCCCCCCCTTTTCTTTCTTTATAGAAATATTAAATCCTTAATCCATATGGAGATAATTTAATACACATTTATAATGAGGCTCAAATTTGAATTTTTTTCCTAGTAAATGGTTTCACTGTAATTTTTTTTTGTTGGATAATCGTTTCTTTACTGACAGCTGCTGACTTTTATAGATACTAGAGACTGTGTGAATGTTCTGTTAATGGAGAAGGAAATGTCCTTCATGCTTTATGATTCGTTTTCTGGCGCTGGTCTCCCTAGTCCAGCTTTCAGTCTGAGAAGCAACCAAGCACACTGCTGATGCTGGGCTGGTCAGTGAGTGTCTGGCTGGCTTGCTTTCTCTGGGTGGCTTGCTTTCCAGATGGACTTTCTTGGCTAGAAGGACTCTGCGACTTGGGGCATGATTGTTGACCTAATTTAGAGGGGCTTCTACTTTTCAATATACTCAAAACAGCATGCTCTGGTACTTTTGAGAGCTCTGTGTCTCGGGCTCTTGCCGTGGCATGTGTCTGAGGTAGTTTTGTTGTTATGATTCTAAGTGTGATAGTTCCTGCAGAAGATTATTTCTGAGATGAAGTAACTTGACTGTTTCTAATGGGGAGAGCATTAACTCATTTCATTAGCATACTAAGCTAAAAGAGGAGAGAAACTCCTGTACCATAGGAATGTTTCCCTACAACTTCCCCTTTATTTGAAGGTCTTATCTAACCCTGGCTCCACTCAACATTCCTCCACTCCAGAAGGACCTTCTGACCTGGCCTCCCAGCTTCCTCACCCACATCTTGACTTCCTCCTTTCTACTTCTACTGTCACCAAGAAGTGCAGAGCTCAGCCCTGTGGTCAGAGCTCTTGAAATGCTAAATTCTGCGTGATCATTCGTTTTATTAATAACTACCAACACTATTGCTGTTGTTGCTGCTGCCATCCACTTGCCTATGTACCCTATCATCTGTTAGCTTTACTATAATAATTCCACCCAACAGTTTGTTGAGATAGCTACTAGTATTTCCCTCTTTCTTTCTTTCTTCTTTTTTTTTTTTTGAGACAGAGTTTCATGCCATTGCCCAGGCAGGAGTGCAATGGTGCAATCTTGGCTCACTGCAACTTCTGCCTCCTGGTTCAGGTGATTCTCCTGCCTCAGCCTCCCAAGTAGCTGGAATTACAGGTGCTCGCCACCACACCCAGCTAATTTTTTTTGTATTTTTTTAGTAGAGATGGGATTTTACTATGTTAGCCAGGATGGTCACAAACCCCTGACCTCGTGATCCACCCACCTTGGCCTCCCAAAGTGCTGGGATTACAGGCATGAGCCACCATGCCCTGCTGTATTCCCATTTTTTAAAATGAGTGGATGGTGGTTTAGAGATGTTGAAAAATGTGTTCAAGCTGTGTAGTTAGTAAATGATGGAGCAGGACTTTAAAGTCTGGTAGTCTGCTAGCTTTTAGACACTGTGTGTTTCTTCCTCCCTTCTCTCATAGTAATCCCCAGTTCCTGATTGTAGATGGGTATTTCCACTTCTCCCTGTAAAAGGGCCACACGCTGCTGATATTGTGGGTCGCAGGGAGGAATATCTGTTTGAGGACATACAGTCCCTGTCTGGCAGGGACCCACATTTGAAACTCAGTCCTCCTGAAGGTTTACTTAACCAATCACTCTGTTTCCAGCCAGCTCTTGCTGAGGGGCAGGAGCCTCATTCTCTTAGACAACATAGAGTGGAGACGTGTTTTAGGTAATTGGCCTGCCCTGTGAAAACGCCTTGCTGTTTTCTCAGGTGAGTTTGCTTGTAACTTAACTGCAGCTCCGTGACTTACTGCTTCTTTTCCAGGCTCTTATAGGGTAAATTTGCTTCTGTGGCCTGAGTCCAGAACACATCCTAGTCTTCTCTGGAGAGAAGCAGAGGCAGGGAAGGAAGAGATTTTGTAATGTGGACAGTGTTCAGTGTTCATCGCTGAGGAATCGAGTGTCAGTTTGCATTTGTCATGGGTGGAGGGCCCTGCAGCTGGTGGAAGGCCAGCAGCAGTGTAAAGGTAAGACTGAATGGCGAGGACTTCCTGGGACGGAGGAGGTAGGGAAATCAAAGGAAGCTCCCTGAGGTTATGCCCCTTTGCTCCCTGTGTTCATTTTCTGGAGCTGCCATAACAAAATACACAGCCTGGTTGGCTTAAACAACAGAAACGTATTGTCTTACAATATTGGGGGCTGGAAGACCAACATCAAAGAGTCTTCAGGTTTGGTTTCTCTTGAGGCCTCTCTCCTTGACTTGCAGATCATGGCCTTCTCCCTGTGTTTTCACATGGTGTCTCAGTTGTGTGCCCTTGGTATCTCTTTTTGTGTCCCAATTTCCTCTTCTTATAAGGACAATAATCAAAATGGATTAGGGCCCACTCTAATGACCTCATTTTAACTCAGTCACCTTTTAAAGGACTCTCACTCCAAATATAGTCACATTCTGAGGTCCCAGTGGTTAGATCACCAACACGTGACTCTTAGGGGGACCATAATTCAGCCCAAAGGACTCCTTTTCGGCCCTTCTGAGAATACCAAGCAGTGGAGACCTAAGCTTTTAGCACCTCTGGTCCTGCCAGACCTCAGAGAGCATGAATGGGAGAGAGAATGGCCAACCTAAGGTTAAGTAAATGAGTAATGAGTCACCAGTGAAGCAACAATTTGATCATCAAATTTTGTGTTTAATATAAATCTTGGCAAGCGAAACTTATTGGCCTGCCTTCAGGGCCATACAGTTCTCTTACCTGTTTATTTCTTTTGCAAGGAATTGGAAATTTTCAAGTTAAAAAAAAAAAAAAAAGAAAGAAAAACAAGAAAACTAAATCTTTATAAAACCTTAGCAGAGTCTCCAGGGAAGTTGTGAATTGTGTGTTTTTGTCCATTAAAAAAAGCATTGTATTCTCCAGAGGGAGGCATTGGTCAATTTTGTAACAGAGACTGAAAGTGAGGCCAAATATTACCATTTCACTCTTGACATTTATCTGGAATTAGGTTGTGTACAAACCTTGTGACCTAGCATTACAAGAAGATTTTGTTTGTTTTGCATTGGTGAGCCTACTTTAACCTCTTCTATACTAGAAGATTTTGGTAGTGCTTTGCTTCTGTTGCAGCCCATATGGGTAATGATTATAAAGTCATCCTAAGCTAATGCTTTTGAAAAGGCTTTATCTCTGCAACCAGATTGTAGCTCTGATTAAGAAGGGTCCTTGTCTTACATTGGCTTATTTTGCTAAGCATAAAATTGGAGTAATTTTACTCATTACCTACTACTTAGAGGTCAACATGTCCAACATCCTCTGTTGCAGACACTGTTGGTTGCCCACCAGGGAGTAAGTTCCCCCTTTCTACCTTTCTATCAACACCCTGATTTTAGTAACCCTCCTCTGAGGGGTCATGTTCTTTTTAAGAATTGGTCTTTACCCAACCATAGAAGGTAAATCTTCATTGGTTTAGGCTAATTTATGGTGGCCTTTCCTTGTGTGGTGATTGTTTAATCAGGGGTAAGCTATGCTGATCCTTGACAAGGAAAGATAGGGGGACATCTGATGGAGGGATGCAAGATTGGGACATTCTCTTTTTCTGCCTCTGAAGATCATTGATAGCATGTGAGACTTGACCCACAGACGATCTTAGGACTGTGGAGGAAAACTGCATAACAGCTGGGCTAGATCCATGCTGTATCTATGCTAGTAAATTAATCCACCTTGAAATTGCTCTACCTCCACACTTCATGTTATGCACAATAATAAATGTCCTTATTGTTTGGGCTACTTTTGGTTAGGTCTTCTATAATTTGCTACCCAAATCATCTTACACAGACTTTGGGAAGTTGATGTTGCCTGGGAAGCTGAATGTCTTGGTCCATTTTGTGTTGCTATACAGGAATATCAGAAACTAGGTAATTTATAAAGAAAAAAGATTCATCCGGATCGCAATTCTGATGGCTGAAGAGCTCAAGATTGGGCATTTGCATCTAGTGAGGGCCCCAGGCAGCTTCCACTCATGGTGGAAAGTGAAGGGGAGCCAGAATGTGCAGAGATCACATGGTGAGAGAGAAAGCAAGAGAAAGGTTGGTGGCGCCAGTGTCTTTTAAACAAAAAGCTCTCATGGGAACTAATAGAGTGAGAACTCACTCACCTCCTAGGGAGGGCATTGCTCTATTCATGAGGAATTCGCCCCCATGACCCAAACACCTTCCATCATTGATGTTCAAATTGTAATATGCCGTTTGGAAGCAACAGATATCCAAACCATAGCACCAAGTAAAAAAAAACTCCTTCCTTTCTCACATATGAAAGGAGAAAGAAGGCAGCCATGTTTGGCTAGCAGTTCTGGTTGGTCTGTCTCCTGAAGAAGCTTCTCTGCTAATATTCTTCAAAGACCTGCTACTGATGGGAAGACTATTTCCTAAGATTGAGCTGGTTCAAAAAGAGAATACATTCAATAGGTAGCAAAGAAAGATCTCTCCCCATTTGACAGGAGACAGGATTCATTGTTGAAGACTTTCTGGATACTAAGAAGGGATTCAAGCCAGGAAGGCATTAGCTGCAGCAATTTTTGCACAAACATGATTTCAAAGTGTGACTCTCATCTTGTCAACTTTGTGAGGTAAGGATCTAGCCAGGGATGGAGAGTGTTTCATAAACATTCCCTTAGCATTGCTAGAAACCACAGAGCCCAGTAATATCACTGCCAGACAGGTGTGCAGTGCCTAAAAAACTGAGACTAGGAATCTGAGTTTGAGACCAGCCTGGGAAACATACTTAGAACTCCATCTCAAAGAAAAAAAAGGCAGCCAGGTATGGTGGTGAGCACCTGTAGTTCCAGCTACTGGGAAGGCTGAGGTGTGCTGATTACCTGAGCCCAGGAGTTCGAGACTGCAGCGATCTATGATGATATCACTGCACTCCAGCCTGAGTGACCCAGCAAAATCCTGTCTCAAATTTTTAAAAAATGAAAGAAAATAGGAATCTTAGAGGGAAAATAAACTGTGGTAGGGTGGCAGCTTTCTTCTGTCCACATATGCTGAACTGAGGTTTGGGACATTTGGTAGTGAAACAAGTGAAACACCTGATGTTAGAATTCCATGGAAAGTTAAAATCAAACCAGGGGGCCAGTCTCCCCAAACATGCTAAATAAATAAGGTCATTATCAGTAACACTCAGTGAATGCCGGTGGGCTGCTTGGTACCCTATTTTGGGCTCAGATAGACTGAGGAGTATGGGGAAGGCAGTTCCTGGTCTACATTGTCTTCTTCTGAGGGACCCAGGAACTCTCTTCTGCTAGGTAGGTCTTATGTAATTTTCTCAAAATGATACAACCCATGATTGGTCTTACCCAGGGATGAAGTATGACCTACATTTGATAGGGGTTATAATCTTTCACCTACAGAGCTATGGACAGCTCCAAAATAAGTAATTCCTTTAGATTGTAAGAATAGATTTCTACTCCCTGGAACTGGGTTCTTGAATTCACCATGACCTCCAACCTGCATTCTGCACATTTTTCTTCATTCTTGGTACATTTCATACCTTATCCTATAGGTAGGAACCAATTAGCTGCCCAACTACTCTCCCAACTCCACTCCCACCAAATTAATTTATCTGTATTCCCTAGAAGAATCCTCTGAATGGAAAACAATGCTCCTCAGCCTCCAGGAAGAATCTAAAATGGGCAAATAGGAAAGTATCAGAGAGCAAAGGATAAATCTCTCTTAGAGCATTTGTTCATTCATTCATTCAAAAGCTATGTATTTACTGCTACTCCAGAGGCTGAGGCATGAAAATTGCTTGAACCCAGGAGGCAGAGGTTGCAGAGAGCCGAGATTGTGCCATTGCACTCCAGCCTGGGTGATGGAGCAATGCTGTCTAAAAAAAAAAACACAAAATGTTATTAAGGTCCTATTTGGTGCTATGCTCTGTGATAGACACTAGAGATGCTGTCATGAACAAGATAAATATCTCTGCTCTTAGGAGTTTATAGTTTGAAAAAGACAGAGAAGGTGATAAAGTATTCAATTATAAATTTGAATAAGTGCCTCAAAGGATAAAAACTGGATAATAAGAGGTAAAAAGTGGAGGGACAAACCTACTTTACTTTTATGGTCAAGGAAGGAGGTCACATTAAAACAAGACCTGAGGATCAAGGAATCAGTTGTGAAAAATCTTTCTAGGAAGGGTATATACTGTACTTTGAGACACTCTGGTAAGAATAGACTTGAGCATTCAAATAATTAAAAGCCAGGTCATTTGGCTGGAATATTGAGGGGAGGGAGAGTATTTGAAAATGAAATTGGAGCTGGATGTGGTTGCTCACACCTGTTATCCCAGCACCTTGGGAAGCCAAGGCAGGAAGATCCCTTGAGTCTGGGAGTTCGAGACCAGCCTAGGCAACATATTGAAACCCCACTTCTACAAAAAATACAAAAATTATTTGGCCGTGTTAGCACATGCCTGCAGTCCCAGCCACTTGGGAGGCTGGGGCGAGGTGGGAAGACTACTTGAACTTGTGAGGTTGAGGCTGGGAAGTCAACCTTGCTGCAATGGCAGCTCCCCCACCCTGCTACCACTTACTAAAAACTACACAATATCATTTCTAGAGTACAGGGAAGATTGCTTGTGTGGAGAATGTTAAGGGAGGAATATTTGGTTTCCTATCAAATCACCAGGCTTTTGAAAGAACTGTGCCTGACTGTAAACAATGCTATGTCAAGTATGTGATTTTTCAATATCAAGATTAGCACAATTAATATAATAAATTGCCCTTCAAAAGAGAACTTGATGAACCAGTGTTTTAAAAGGAAGTTCTGATTGAAGTAATTGTGAAACTTTCAGATTTGACTCAGTTTCATAACTTCCTCAGTGATATAACCAAAGTGACACAGGGTCAAAATAAGTACATCTTTAGTGAGTGTGCATTCCATGCCTAACACTGTGATAGATGTGGTGGCTTCAAAGACATATAGATGGCCTCTGTCCTCAAGGACTTTAAAATATAGTAGGGGTGGTAGAAAGAATACACCAGCACAATCACTTGAATTGCATATAACCACCACTTTGGATTTCTAATTGGCATACCACACACATAATTCAATCTGATCAAGGGATGAGAATTGGAAGGATAATTTAGGAGTCATTAATGAGGCTTGGCCAAGCAAAGAGGTGAGCAAGAATGCTGAGATTCTCCTTACACAGTGTTATTTTTCCCACAGGACTATTCTAGGTACCTGAATGGAACAGGCAGCCAGGATGGCTTGTTCCTGCTCTCCTATGCTTCTATCATTGGCAGTAAACTTGTACAGTAAATATTGGAACCCCTGGATACCATAGTAATTTCCCAGACTTTGAAATTACCATGAGGTGGGGCCTGTCCCCAATGTCATGGTTCCCCTTTTTGATACAAAGCATGGAATAGGAAGGAAAAGAGGGTTCCATAGAACTTGTATAGAGAAAACTTAAGTGCTCAGTCTTAAATGCCTCTGAGATTGCAGGCTAGCATGACAGAATTCAGAGTCTGAGCTTTTCATCTTGAGCAAGATGTTTGATTTTATTCTATTGTAATGAACAGGTTGGGCTTGATGAATACCAGCCAAGGATGTCCCATTCTAACTAGATGACCCTGTTTCTCCTGGAAGTAAGGGGCTCAAACTCCTTTTGGCGGGATGCCATTTTGCCCAATAACATAAGACATGTCACAAAGATCCCAATTATTTTGTTAGAGATCATATAAGGTTCAGTCATGTCTTTAGCTAAAGAAAAGTCTAGTGGTGTATTCCTAAATTCCTTTCCCACACTCTGCCACACACAATAGATCTCCTTACATTTTTCTTTGGTTTGATTTTCACTAGAATGGGCACTGGAATGGTTGGTATTATAGGTAATGGCAGTATCTGGGAGTGGAATTGATGGACTGGGAGAAGTCCCCTGTTTGATTCACCCATGATTCAGTTTTTTATTCCACAGATATGGATTGGGTAGTTATTATGTGCCAAAACACTGTGACAGACACAGGCCTTACAGCTTTTAGGAATCTGTAATAGCCATTATAGAAAACAGCTTGATTACCTCAAGCACTCTCTTAGATCAGCTCTCTTAAATGGCTTCATGCTTCCTGGGGTTCAAACGTTGAACCCCAGGAAGGGGGTCAGAGTGTTGAGTTGTGTTTCTAACCACTCACCTACTGGCATGTTAAAAATACCATCCAGAAGAGGATCCTTTCTTTGGTTTGTATTAGAAGTTACTGTTACTTGGTAGTGTCCCTTCCAAAATTCACTTTGAAATTTAATCCCCAATACAATAATATTAAGAGGTACATCGCCTTTGGGAAGTAATTAAGTCACAAGGGCTCTCCCCTCATGAATGCAATTACTAAGATTTAGTAATTTAGCCCTTAAGAGAGGGCTAAAGGTGGAAAGGTGCCTGTTCTTACCCTTCTGCCATATGAGGACACAGTGTTCCTCCCCACTGGAGGGTGTAGCAACAAGGCACCATCTTGGAAGCAGAGAGCAGCCCTCACCAGACACTAGTCCTGCTGTGTCTTGATCCTGGACTTCCCAGCTTCCAGAACAAAGAGAATAAATTTCGGTTGTTTATACATTACCCAACCTGTAGTATTTTGTTATAGCAGTTCAAACGGACCAAGATAGGATCCTCCTTAATCCTTTAGTGGGCCTGCTGGTTATTCCAGGCATTGTTCTCTCTCCTTCAGGCTTCCTCTTCCAGTGTACCTTATACACCTGACATGGCGCATTCCTTCTCAGCCATACAGGAGAAAACTCAGGAGATGTTTGCCAACGTAGAATTGAAGGCAGCTTGTTGTGATCCAAGGCAGATGATTATTAGAGCAGTAAGACCTTTAAATTTGGGTTTCTTCACTTACTAGTTGCATGATACTGAACAAGTTAATCACTGTAAATGAAAATTTTCTTATAAATACAACTGATATAGTGTCTATATCCTAAGCTGTTGAAGAGAATCAAATGAAATCAAATACACAAGAGAACTGGGTAAGGTACAAAGTATTACACGGATACGAATCAGTCCTGTTAGGCATACTGCTAAGGTAGGTGACAGATGTTAAGAGTGCCTGGCTCAACTCAACTTCCACCACTCCCTCTCTATGGAGTGGCAGGGTCTAAAGATCCATGGTTTCTCATTTTATCCATTTAATGCTGTAAGCATAGGGTCTAGGATTTATATCTTTTTAAGGGTCTGTTAAAATATTTGCAACGTGTGAGACATGGTGCAAATGTAAACACAAAACATGTAAAGAAAACTGCAATATATAAAAAAAGAATGTTTAAGTTAATGTCTATGAAATATTTCTTTTCGATTAGTCAACTGCAATACAACTCTGACTGTGTTGTATATCAATTACTTTTAATGTGTGATACGTGTGTATCTTAATATGCTTGATAGAATAAAAAGTAGGACTTCTGAAAGGAAGTTTTTAGAGCCTGTGAGATATTTGGGCAGCTTTGTCTAGGTCTATGGAGAATGTGAAGGAAGAACAAAGGCCTTTTCTTTTTGTGTAGTTAAACTCACGTTCGTCTGTTGGGATCTAGTATCATATTTATTTTTAACTGGATGGTTAAAAAAAATGCTCTTTTCACTTCTTTCATTCCTTTGGTGTCTTGTAACTGATCCACTTCAGCTAAAGAAGATGAACGAGCTCCTTCTATTCAGCTCCAACATTAGATATGCCCACTGTCTATATGTTCTGGGGAATGTTTATACATCAGGAAGGTCACCCCAATTCCCTTTCCCCTATCTGCCTCTCAGCTTCGTGTCCTATCCTTGTGGTCTGCGATCTGGGACTCTGGTTATTCGAAGGTATTTATAGAATTGTAAGAAGGCTGTTTAGTCAGGTGGGCCTGCGCTGGAGCTGAGAGGCTTTGTGAAAGCAGATGAGCACCACATGGGGCTCCCCTCTTGCCTCTGCCACTCTGCTGCCTGACCCTGAGCAAGCCCTTTCCTGTCTGCTCTTCCACCTGCTTCTCTGTGTGATTAGATGCATAGCATTCAGGAGAGTGGATGAGCACTAAGACCCAGCCTTCTTGTTCTGTGCTTCTGATGACACTTCCCAGTGACCCTGGCATACAAGTGTGTGCCACAGCCACTCAGTGGGGAGGCATATCCATAGCCCACTCAGTGGAAGAGGTCAGGCTCAGCAGACCTTGGTCTGCTGCTTTCTTCCAAGTTGACAAAGTTGATAAAACTTTTCCAAATTTGGAAAGTAACCTATTGCCTAATGAAGTGTTGCATAAACCAGATGATTAAAAACAAAAGCATAACAAAGCTCTTTCATCTCAAGAACTGAAAGCCACTTGACATTTGTTTTTCCCCCATTAATTCTTTGTGATGGTGGGTGGTGGGGAGATGAAGGTGTTGAGGTCACATTTCTGTGGCTGCAAGGCTGCTAACAGCCATTCCCTGCACTCTGCCTTACTAGCTGAACCTTGATTTGGCTCCAGTATCAGTGTCCACACTTTTCAGGGAGAGACACCTCTAGGAGGTGGAAGAATCTGGATTAGATAAACCAATTATAGAAATTCTATTCCTCCTGCCTATAATTTTGTGCTATGATTCTGTCCAATGAGATACACACCAGGGGAAATCTGCTAGGGTGGCAGAACCTACTGGGGAAGTTGTTGTTTTCTAAAAAGGACTCAGAGTAGGAGTGCTGCCTGTCTTCCTGCCCCCCTTATCATTGTGCATGTATATGATGCTCAAATGTCTGGATACTACAGGAACAAACATCAACAAGCTGAGAATGGCAGAGAGAGAAAATGGAAAAAAATCTGGGTCCCTGATGACATTTTTGAGCTTCTCATTTAAGCAACCTTGGAGCTTCTTTACTATGGAAGCTCTTACTGTGAGAGAGAATAATTTGTCCTTGCTGCTCAGAGCCACTTCTAGTTGGGTTTGCTTCTATAAGAGTATGCTAACAGCTGAGCGAAGCTGCCTCTTTTGCTCCCACCTGCTTATCCCTGCTTGGAGAGTATCTGGGAGAGGTTATCCTAAAGGCAAGGGCACCATCATAGTGCATGTCTCTTATCAGAACTTTCCAAACCAATCTATAATGTAGGGCAGAGGAGAGGGAAAGTAAATCCCCTGTAGAATTGGTTGGGGTGCGGAGAGACAAAGCCTAAAGCTGCCAGCCAGAAAGCTGAAATTTATTTGACTTCCTATGTTAACTTTGAAATTCATATGAAATTTTCATTCTAGTTTTTAAAATGCCTTGTTCCTTTTTTTTTTTTTTTTTTTGAGACAGAGTTTCGCTCTTATTACCCAGGCTGGAGTGCAGTGGCATGATCTCGGCTCACTGCAACCTCCGCTCCTGGCTTCAAGCAATTCTCCTGCCTCAATCTCCTGAGTAGCTGGGACTACAGGTGCGTGCCACCATGCCTAGCTAATTTTTATGTATTTTTAGTAGAGACAGGGTTTCACCATGTTGACCAGGATGGTCTTGATCTCTTGACCTCATGATCCACCCGCCTCGACCTTCCAAAGTGCTGGGATTATAGGCGTGAGCCACCGCGCCCGGCCAAAATGTCTTGTTCTTAATGTAAAACTCCTCTTTTACCTACTTAACAGTTCAATTATTTAGTTCTTCCCACCATGCAAACGTTCAATTTAAAGTGAGGCTACGCCAACCCCTGGCAAGGCTTGTGTCCCACGTGATACCAAACAGCCAAACACCTGCTCCTAGAAGCAATCTGTGGACAGAGCTTGCAAAGGTCCGTGAGATCACTGTTGCAAACAGGGGAGATGTCAAAGCGAAAGGAAGCACTTTGGGTGGATGTGGCAATGTTCCTCTCCTACAAATCCTCTGGCTGGAAAGTGCAGGCAGGGAGTGATGACAGAAGCCAAGCACAGACTACATTCCTGCCACAGGTGAGGTCTGTATAGGTGAATTCCCAGGCTGCACAGGTGACTCTTGAAGGATGAATGAGAGGCCAAGTGACTTGCTGCAGGCCGTCATTCAGTGCCAGAGACGGCGTCTCACTTCCATCATGCTTCACAGACTCCGGCAGGCTGCAGTTAGATGTGAAAGGAAAACTACTGACATGATTTTGAGTGTTTCTCCTATGTTGCCTCCACTTACCTGGGCTATTTTTTGGTGAAATCTAAATTCTCCTTTTGTTAAACCTCCCTGGACTGTAAGCTCAGGGAGGCCAGGGACTTTGCCTGTCCTGTTCCTTGTGGAGTCCCCAGTACCTAGAACTATGTCTGGCACATAGTATGTGCTTCGTAAACATTTTTTGAATGATGGACTTTGAATATATTGAGTTAGGGATACTTTGAAGGGTGTCCTATAGTAGGAGAGAAGAAAGTCTCTATAGTTACTGAGGGCAACTATAGTCTAAAATAAGTTCAGACAACAGGGATAGAGAGTAACAAATGAAGACAGGGCCCTGACACCCAGGAGCGGATCTCAGAAGGCATCCAAGGAATGAGATGCTGGAGGAGGCAGGGGTGGGGACCTAAGTGTGGCCAACTGCAGTAGGCACTGCTCTAGGTCTCAGGAGCCCCGAGTGAGACCACAGCTCATCTCTGCCCGTGCCAGCACCTCCATGGGCCTGGGTCCAGGATCTGGGCCACATGATGTTCTTGTGGTCCCTGGAGAGAACTGTGCTCCATTCCCTTAGTGCCTCACCCAAGGCATTACTAGGAGGATGGAATCTGATGACAAGATTTTTTTCAGTCCCTGTTCAATGATCTCTTCCTGTTTAATCACCAGCAAAGTTTCAGGACACCTGGGGCGGTTTCCACATCCTGAAGGAGAGGCTGTGGGGAATCCCCTGAGTTATTCCTGGTGGGAGGAGAAGTAGGAGGTGGCACTGAACTGCACAAGCTTGAGATGGCTGAGCTGGCACAGGGGTGGAAGAGACCCTTGTTAGGCTGTTCAGGGTCTTCTCTGCTAAGCACGTGCGGAGAGCCCAGTAAGTGGTGAGTGGGGCCAGGCCTCCCTCCTATCTGGCTGTCTGGCAGAGTTCCTATACTTCTTGTACTTTCTCCTCCTCAACAACAACCTGGCATTTCTCTTTCCAGACTCAAGACTTTTTGAATTCTTGGGTTCTATTCCACCTGCTTCCTCAAATACCTGCCTCTCAAATTGGAGTTCCCAAGGGAGGGAAATTTAAGCCAAAGGTTTCCCAGCTGATTATCTGAGCGGAGATGATCTTATCAGTGTGCATAGTGGTTGGGCACACAGGCTCTGGGGTCAGCTCGCCTGCGTTCCGCTCCTTGTTATGACTTTACTAAACTGTCTAATCCTGGACAATGCACATAACATTGGTAGACTCTAGAGTTCTCCTCCATAAAAGGGGGTTAATGATAAAACCCCGGGATTGTTCTGAGGATTAAAATAGACAATGTATGTAAGGCATGTAACGCTGGGCTTGCCACAGAGCAAGTGATCAATAAATGTCAATGATCATTATTTTTGCTTCTCCTTTTTATGCTTCCTTTTATCTTTTTGTCTAAATTGCTAAGTACTTTCACATTGTTTCATGGTGAGTGTTTGTGAAGAGTGAAGATAGGAATAATAGGGCACAGAGGCATTTTTTTGGTCTTATTTTTCAACTCGTCTGATACATATAAAAAATTGCTACTTATTGAGGACTGGGTGTGTATACTATGGTGTTTTTAAAGGATGTCCACAAAAGGAGGGGTCTAATTCCTCTCCCCTAGAATATAGTTTGGTGGTAGTGACTTGCTTCTAACAAATAAAAGGCAATGGAAGTGATGCTACTGTGTGACTTTCCAGCCAGGCCGGAAAAGATAATATGGTTTCACCTGTTTCTCTCTCAAGTGAGACATGTGCCTTTGGAGCCCTGAGCTACCTCATAAGAAATCCAGAGACCCTGAAGGGTCCATTTGGAGGGACCATGTGGAGGGGCCCAAAGGGATAGAGGGAGGTGCCTGGGGAGCCACAGCTACTCCAGCCCCTGCTCGCTGTTTGTCTTCCCAGCCCAGGAACAAGATGTGTGAATGAAGAACCCTTGAAATTGACCCCAGCTGTAGCCACTCACCAGACTTGCCTCAATCTCGTGGAAGACCCCCAGGTCAGACTAGCTCAGCTCAGCTGCTCTCAAATTCCTGGCCTGCAAAACCTGCAAGAGCCAATAAACAACATTGCTTCGGTAAGGCTAAAAGTTTTGGGCTGATTTGTTATGCATTGCTAGATAACAAATACAGGCATGATATCAATTAGTAACTCTGTGTGACATGTATTATTATCTGTTTCCCAAATGAAGAAACTAAGGTCTAGAGTTTGTACTGGATCCTCTACACCAGGAGGCTGCCTCACTGGATGATGGAGGAGGTTGAAAAAAAATAGGTAAAATTGTGTTTTTCTGTATTTGCCCTGCTAGCCTCTCACGATTCTAAGATTACACACACAATCATATTGTGTTTGGAAGATCACCACCTGTTTAAAACACTCTAGGCTCATAGTTAACTGGCAGACCCAGCCCCTGAAGTGAATTTACTGAAAGGCTGTGTCCTGCATCTCCTTAGAACAGTGTTGGGTTTCAAAGTCAGCGTCAGGGCAGAGCTTCTAGTTAAAGGGGGTGGTCAGCAGGCCCAGAGGTCCCAGGTTGCCCTGAGGAAGCCTGGAGAAGGCTGTGAAGTTCCAGGCTTCAGGCAGGCATGGAAGGGGCCATATGGTGTGTGGTGAAAATGGCAGAAGAAAACAGAACCAACAAGGCTGAGGAGTGGGAGCACAGCTGAGACAGAGATGAGAAAAGCACAGTGTAACGCAAGCTCTGAAGAGCAGTGAGGGAGACCTTCACAGGCAGGACAGCCAGATGCTCCCCAGAGACAGACAAGGGCTCTGCTTCGGTTGCCAAGGGGAAGCAGTTGGTTTGATATTAGACCCAAGGGGATTTACATGCCAACGTTGGCCACTTTAGAATTTCTATCCTAAGCTTTGAACTCATTTACTACTAAAATGGAGATGTAAATGTTTCTGAGAAGACAGGGTCCATTCATTCAGGTTAACATCTACCAAGCACCTATTATGTGCTGGTGACCAGTAACAATGGGACATATAGAATATAAATAAAACATGTTCCTCCCAAGAGGAACAGGGTCTGGAGGGAAATGATAATTTTTGGATACCTGTTGTGTGCCAGGTCCTATTTGGGGTGATTTACTTAAATTATCTCATTTAATCTTGACACCAATTCTACAAAAAAGGCATGACTTTTATAAGAAGCTGAGGTTAGAGAAATTAAATAACATGCTTAAAGTTATATATAGCAAGCAAGTGTGTGTGTTTTAACAGAAATTAAATAACATGCTTAAAGTTACATACAGCAAACGTGTGTGTTTTAACAGAAATTAAATAACATGCTTAAAGTTATATAACAGCAAGCAAGTGTGTATGTTTTAATTAGATTAACCCAGGTTAATCTAATCCTAAAGCCCATAATTGCTCCATAGTCGACCCTGCTTCTCAGGCTTATGGGTTCTTGTTTCCAGGTGCAGATTTCATGGAACTGTGTACAGAGGGCTTCAAGTCTGCAGAGGAGGAAGTGATTAGTTCTGCCTTGGAAGAGGTGCAGGGAGGGGACATGGTTTCACAGAAGCTAAATAAATCAGGGCAGTGTAGGGAGTGGAGGAGTTCAGTAGTTGGAGAAGGACATTGTAGACAGAAGGAGTTGCAAGTCAGAGGGAACAGTATGCCACAGATGGAATGGAGAAAGACAGAGCTGGAAAGACAGGCCAGGGCTAGACTGTAAGTAACTGTTTCTTTTTAAAGAAATATGGGCAAAGGGAAGCACTGAGGTTTTTAAGTCAGAGAGTGATTTGATCAGATGTGTCTTTTAGAAAGGTCATCCTGGCCGGGTGCGGAGGCTCATGCCTGTAATCCCAGCACTTTAGGAGGCAGAGGCAGGTAGATCACGAGATCAGGAGATCAAGACCATCCTGACCAACATGGTGAAAACCTATCTCTACTAAAATACAAAAAATTAGCTGGGTGTGGTGGCATGCACCTATAGTCCCAGCTACTAGGGAGGCTGAGGCAGGGGAATCGCTTGAAGCTGGGCGGTGGAGGTTGCAATGAGTGGAGATCGTGCCACTGCACTGCAGCCTGGTGACAGAGCGAGACTCTGTCTCAAAAAAAAATAAAATAAAATAAAACCAGAAAGGTCATCCTGGTAGCTCTGGGCAGTATCATTAGGATCAGGGAAAACCAGGCCCATTTTCACTTGGGCATTGCACTGATCCCTGAATCTCAAAAATCTCACAATGAAATGCATGATCTGTCTTCTTCCTGCTTGCAAACTCATCTCCTCCTGGGTACCCAACTCGGTAAGCAGCTCCCCACCCACCCAACCCACAAGGCTAGGGGCCTTGGCTGGTAAAGAGGTGGGTGTGCAGGGCTGATGACAGAGCTTAAGCTTCAGGGCCTCTCACTCACAGGAGCACTCTCCAGGCTCTGCACTGGATTTTGTGTTCCCAGCTTTGTAGTCAAGAGTTGTGCTAATCTTTGTGCCATTTATTCTCTTCCATTCTTTCTCATTTGACTTTCAGCCATTCTCTGCCACCTGAATCCCTGTAGTAGCTTTTGCTCAGGTTAGCTTGCTTCTATACTTGCCACTGGAAATTTTATTCTCAGAGTAATTCTTCTTTTATTTATTTATTTATTTATTTATTTATTTATTTTTATTGCATTTTAGGTTTTGGGGTACATGTGATTCTTCTAAAACGGCAGATCATGTTATTCCTCTGCTCAAATCCCTATCATAGTTTTCGATGAGAGTAAAAGTCAAAGTCCTTAACATGTGCACTAGGGCTGAGCATCATCTGACTGCTGTTTCCTCTTTGAGTTTTTGCCCATCAACTCTTCCTTACACTTGTGCTACTCTAGCCATGCTAGCCTGGAGCAACTCAACACTCAGGCCTGCTCCCATTGTAGGGCATTGGCACTAACCTTTCCCTCTTTCAGGAGGCCCCTCCTGCAGATATTCACTCACCTCCTACAAGTTTGTGCTCAAGTCTTGCCTTCTTAATGAGGCCCATGCTGACTACTATTTTTTTTTTCTTTCCAACTTGTATTTTAGGTTCAGGGAGTACATGTGCATGTTTGTTACATGGGTAAATTGCATCTTACAGGGGTTTTATGTACAGATTATTTTGTCAACCAGGCAATGATAGATGGTTTTTCAACCCTTACCCGCCATCCACAAATAGGCCCTAGGGTCTGTAATTTCCTTCTTTGTGTCTGTATGTACTCAATGTTTAGTTCCCATTTATAAATGAGAACATGTGGCATTTGGTTTTCTTTTCCTGTATTAATTTGCTTTGGGTAACGGCCTCTAGCTGCACCCATGTTGCTCCCAAGGACATGATTTTATTCTTTTTTGTGGCTGCATAGTATTCCCTGGTGTATATGTTACCACATTTTTTTTAGTCCAGTTTGATTCCATGTCTTTACTATTGTGAATAGTGCTGCAATGAACATACATGTGCCTGTCTGACCACTGTTTTTAATACTACAACCTGCCCCTTCCCCTCTTCCCTGTAGCCCTGGCTTACAATATTTTCAGAGATAGAAATCATACACTTTTATATAACCTATGTATTAGCAAATGCCCTATATGTGCATATATTGGCTTCCCAATTATTGATAATAATTTTGACTCGACAGAGAATTTTAAAGCTCAGAAATCCTTTTTATATCTATTCTTTTATAGGAATCATTGTCTTCCTGTTAGACATAAGAAAACTAATCTCAGAGTTAAGTGAATTGTCTATTAATAACTACCAAATTTTGGCATTTACTCTGTGCCAGTCACTATAAATATATCATGGCTAATGCTTACAATAGACCCATGAAATGAATATTGTTTTCTGTGTCTTGCAGTTGAGAAAGCTCAGTGTCTGACATTTATGTGATGGTCTAAGTTCCCATTGCCCTTCACATCAAGGCCTGCTTGATTCCAGAGCCCATTCTCTTTCCAGTGTTGTTCCTGTTCATTTCATTTCTCCATGCTGCTTCCCAGATATGGGCTCAACAAGGGTAGATACCTTGACTTAGATTTCTTCTTATACATTTTAGAGCTAATTTAAAAATTTTTCCATTTTAATTTTTTATCGATGCCTCATAGATGAACATGGTTTCAGGATACATGTGATAATTTAATACATTCATGTAATTTGTAAAGATCAAATCAGTGGTACTTGGAATATCTATCACCTTAAATGTTTGCCTTTTCTTTATGCTAGAATCATTCAAATTCTTCTCTTCTTGCTATTTTGAAATATACAATAGATTATTTTAAACTATAGTCACCCCGCTATCTGTTTAACACTAGGTCTTATTTCTTCTCTCAAACTATATATATTTATACCTATTAATTAACTTCTTTTCATCTTTCTTCTCCCACTCCAACCTTTCCTGCCTGTGGCAACCACCAATCTACTCTCTATCTTCATGAGAGCCAGGTTTTAGCTGACACATGTGACTGAGAACATGTGATTTTTCATATTTCTGTGCTTGGCTTATTTCACTTAACATCATGACCTTCATATCCTTCCATGTTGCTGCAACAACATGACAGGATTTTTTTTTATGACTAAATAACATTCCATTGTTTGCATATGCCATATTTGCGTTATCCATTCATCCACTGATAGGCACTTACACTGATTCCATATTTTGGCTATTGTGAATAGTGTTGCAATAAACTTGAGAGTGCAGGGGTCATTTTGATATATTGATTTCCTTTCTTCTGGATATATACTGAGTAGTGAAATTGCTGGATCACATGGTAATTCTAGTTTCAGTTTTTTGAGGAACCTCCATACTTCTTCATAGTGGCTGTACTAATTTACATTTCCACCAACAGTATAGGAAGGTTCCCCTTTCTCTCCATCCTCACCGGCATCTGTTATTGCCTGTCTTGCTAAAAACCATTTTTTGCTGGGGTGAGATGACATCTTATTGTAGTTTTGATTCGCATTTCTCTGATATTAATAATGCTGAGCATTTTTTCATACATCTATTGGCCATTTGTATGTCTTTTTTTGAGAAATGTCTATTCAGACCTTTTGCCCATTTTTAAATTTGACTTTTTTTTTTTTTTTTTTTTTTTTTTTTTTTTTTTTTTTTTTTTTTTTTTTTTTTTTTTTTTTTTTTTTTTTTTTTTTGCTATTGAGTTGTTTGAGCTCTTTATATTTTCTGATTATTAAACTCTTGTCATATGGGTAGTTCGTAAATGTTTTCACCCATTCTGTGAGTTGTCTCTTCACTTTGCTGATTGTTTCCTTTGCTGTGCAGAAGCATTTTAGCTTGATGTAATGCATATGTCTATTTTTGCTTTGGTTGCTTGTACTTTTGAGGTCTTCCACAAAAAGTCTTTGCCCAGACCAATGTCCTAGAATATTTTCCCAATGTTTTCTTCTAGTAGTTTTATAGTTTCAGACCACAGATTTAAATCTAATCTATTTTTATTTGATATTTGTTTAGGGTGAGAGATAGGGGATCTAGTTGCATTTTTCTGCATACAGTTATCCAGTTTTCCGAGCACCATTTATTAAAGAGACTGTCTTTTCTTCATAGTGTGTTCTTGACACCTTTGTTGAAATGGAGTTGGCTGTAAATGTGTAAATTTATGTCTGGCTTCTCTATTCTGTTCCATGGATCTGTTTAATTTTATACCAGTACCAGCCTGATTTGGTTACTATAGCTTTATAGTACAATTTGAAGTCAAGCAGTGTGATGCCTCCAGCTTTATTCTTTTTGTTCAGAATTGCTTTGGCTATTTGGGGTCTTCTGTGGTTTCATATGAATGTTAAGATTTCTTTTTCTATTTCTGTAAAGAATGTCATTGATATTTTGATAGAGATTGCATTGAATCTGTAAACTGCTTTGGATAGTATTGTCATTTTAATCGTATTAATTCTTCCAAGCCATAGGCATGGAAAGATATTCCATTTTTTGTGTCCTCTTCAATTTCTTTCATCAGTGGTTTATAGTTTTCTTGTATAGCTCTTTCACTTCTTTGGTTAAATTTGTTCCTGGGTATTTTACATTTTTTAAGCTATTATAAATGAGATTTTTCCTTGATTTCTTTTTCAGACTGTTTAATATTAGTGCATGTATAGGCCACTGATGTTTGTGTATTGATTTTGCATCCTGCAACTTTACTGAATTTATCTGTTCTAACAAGTATTTTTTTGTTGGAGTCTTTAGGTTTTTCTAAGTATAAGATCATCTCATCTGTAAATGAGGCTAATTGGATTTATTAATTTCCAATTTGGTTACCCTTCATTTCCTTCTCTTGCCTGTTTGCTGCAGCCATAACTTTTAGTACCAAATTGAATAAAAGTGGTGAAAGTGGGCATCCTTATCTTTCAGAAGTTAGAGGAAAAGTTCTCATTTTTTTCTCCGTTTAGTAAGTAAGTTAGCTGTGGGTTTGTTGTAAATCACGTTTATTATTTTGAGGTATATTCCTTCTATAACCAGTTTGATGAGGGCCTTTGGGAATAATCATATAGCTTTTGTTCTTGGTTCTGTTAATGTAATATATCATGTTTATTGGTTTGTATATGTTGAACCATTCTTGCATTCCTGGGAAGAATCCCACTTGATCATGGTGAATGATTTTTTAAGATGTGTTGTTCAATTTGGTTTCCTAGTATTTTGTTGAAAAGTTTTGTATCCATATTCTTCAGTAGTATTGGCCTATAGTTTTTCTTTTTTTGTTGCGTACTTGTCTGGTTTTTGTATCTGTAATGCTGACCTCATAGAATGAGATCAATAGTCTTTCCTCTTAAGTCTTTTTGAAGAGTTTGAGTAGAATTGATATTAGTTCTCCTTTACATGTTTGGCAGAATTCAGCAGTAAAGCCATCAGTTCCTGGGCTTTTCTTTGATAGGAAATGTTTTCCTATAGCTTTGATCTCATTACTTATCATTGGTTTGTTGAGTTTTTCTATTTATTCCTATTTCAATCTTGGTAGATTGTATGTGTCCAGGAATTTATTTATTTCTTTTAGGTTTGTTAATTTGTCAGTGCACAGTTGTTGATAATAGTCTAATGATTCTTTGTATTTCTATGATCTATGTTCTTATTTCTCCTTTTTCATTTCTGATGTTTTTTATTTGGGCCGCCTTTTTTTTTTTCTTAGTGTAGGCAAAGGTTTGTCCATTTTGCTTTTCTTTTCAAAAAACTAATTTTTTGTTTTGTTGGTTATCTGTATTTTTTTTGGTCTCAATTTCATTTATTTCTGCTATGATCTTATAACTTCTACTAATACTGGATTTGGTTTTTTCTTGCTTTTCTAGTTCCTTGAGGTTATTTGTAGTCCTTCTATCTTTTTCACAAAAGTATTTATTGCCATAAACAACTCTCTCTGTACTGCTTTTGCTGTATCTCATAGATTTTGTTATGTTATATTTCTGTTTTCATTTAAGAATTTTAAAAAAACTACTTCTTAATTCCTTCACTGACCCATTGGTCGTTTAGGAGCATGTTGATAAATTTCTATGTGTTTATAAAGTTTCTGAGGTTCTTCTTGTTAATGATTTTTTGTTTTATTCCATTGTGGTCAGAAAAGATACTTGATGTGATTTCTACTTTGTTTTTGAATTTGTTCAGACTTGTTTTGTGGCCTAATATATGGTCTATTCTGGATATTGTTTTATGTGCTAATGAAAAGAATGTGTATTCTTCAACAGTTGAGTGAAATGATCTATAAATGTCAGTTAGGCTGATTAGGTCTAGTGTGTAGTTTAAATCC
Source organism: Plecturocebus donacophilus (assembly GCA_004027715.1). NCBI lineage: Eukaryota > Metazoa > Chordata > Mammalia > Primates > Pitheciidae > Plecturocebus > Plecturocebus donacophilus. The sequence continues at coordinate 214,909 of PVKP010000145.1, forward strand.
AGTGTTTGTTGATTTTCTGTCTGATGATATGGCCATTACTGACAGTGGGCTGTTAAAGTCCCCTAGTATTACGGTCTTGCAATCTGTTTTTCCCTTTAAGTTTATTAATGCTTCCTTTATATACTTGGGAGTTCTGGTGCTAGGTGCACAGATATTTATAATTGTTTTATCTGCTTGTTGAATTAATCCCTTTGTCATTACATAATCCCATGTCATTACATAATTTTTGACTCTTTTTACAATTTTTGATTTTTAGTATATTTTACCTGATATAAGTATAGCGAATCCTACTTTTTTTGTTTGTTTATTTCCAATTGCATAGAATATTTTCCACCCCTTCACTTTTAGTCTGTGTGTGCCTTTATGAGTGAAATGGATCTCTTGCAGGGCAGCATATAGTTAGGTCTTGTTTCTTTATCCATTTAGCCATGCTATGCCTTTTGAAGGAGAATTGAGTCCATTTACATTCAGTGTCATTATTGATAAGTAAGGACCTACTACTACCATTTTGTTTCTTGTTTTCTGGTTGTTTTGTAAGTCCTCTCTTCCTTTCTTACTGTCTTCCTTTGTGGTTAAGTGATTTTCTGTGGTAGCATGTTTTAATTCATTGCTTTTTATTTTTAGTGAACCTATTATAGGTTTCTGCATTGTGATTACCATGAGGCTTACACAAACGTTGTAGATATACCAAGTTATTTTAAAGGCATATCAACTTGTCTTAGATCACACATACAAAAATAGAAGCAAGCAAAGGCGAGACGAGCACACAAAATTTCTATACTTTAACTCCATCCTCCCATATTTTGACTTTTGGTTATCTCAATATACATATTTTTATATTACCTATTTGTTAATGAGTTGTTGTAGCTATTATTGTTCTGATAGATTTGTCTTTTGGGCTTAATACTAGAGTTGTGAGTGGATTGTACGCCATAATTACAGTAATAAAGTATTATAGGTTTGTCCATGTACTTAATTTTACCAGTGGGTTTTACACCTTGAAAAGTGAATACTTCCTTTTAGCATTTTGGTTTTTACTATGGATCTGTGGTAGTGAATTCTCTTAGCTTTTATTTGTCTGGGAAAGACTTTCTCTTTCAGCTTTGAAGGATAACTTTGCTGGGTACAGTATTATTGTAAGGCAGTTATTTTATTTCAGCATTTTGAAATGTTGTTTTACTCCTTTCTAGCCAGTATGGTTTCTATTGAGAAATCTGTTGCTGGAAAAACTGGAGCTCTTTGTATGTAATGTGCTTCTGTTCTCTTGCTGCTTTTAGAATCCTCTTTGTCTTTGACCTTTGAGAGTTTATTACATGCCTTGGGGTAGTCTTATTTAGACTGAGTCTGTTTGTATTCTCAGATCTTCTTGTGCCTGGATATTTATATCTTTGTAAAGTTTGGGGGAAGTTTTTTCTTATTCTTTCTTTGAATAAATGTTCTAGTCCTTGCTCTTGCTTAATTCCTTCTTGAACATCAATAATTCTTAGATTTGGTTTTTTGAGGAAATTCTCTATAACTTATAGGTAGTCTTCATTCTTTTTTCTTTTTTCTCCATTGACTGTGTATTTTCAAATATCTGGTCTTTAAGTTTACTGACTTTTTCCCTCTGTTTGGTCTATTCTTCTGTTGAGAGCCTCTAATTAGTTCTTTAGTTCAATAAATGTATTTCTCAGTTCTAAGATTTCTGTTTGACTTTGTATTATTTCAGTCTCTGTTAAATTTCTCTGATAAATTTCTTTTCTGTGTTTTCTTGGAGATCACTGAATTTCTCAGACCTGCTACTATGAATTCTTGGTCAGAGATCTCACAAATTGCCATCTCATTAGGGTCAGCCACTGAATTTTTGTTTTTCTGTTTAGAGGATGTCATGGTTCCCTGTTTGTTGTTGTTCCTCATTGGTATACATCTTTGTGTTTGCATTGAAAGGTTTAGTTACTTATTCCAGTATTCTCTGTCTGGCCTGTATTGGTTTTTGTTGCATATTTTGCTTAGCAAATCTTTACCATTAGGTCAGATTTCAGCTCTAGGTGATGTCTTAACTCCAAGTGTATCTTGGCTTAAGTAAATGATTGGAGCGCTATCCTTCTTGAGTTGGGACAATCCAAATGGGGATATCCCAGCATTGTGGGAAGACTGGCTAGGGGTTAGTGCCCAGGAACCTATAAGATGAATCTCCTACAGCACTGTGCTGCCCAGCAGTCACTCTGATTTGTAATTTCCTTTGGCTGAGTTACAGAGTAGAGATTCTGGGGCTGGGGATGATAGTCCCACCTTCCCCCCTTGTGTCTGCTTCCGATTGTCCTTAGGGATATTTATTCGTTTAGGCACTAGCAATGCTTCCTATGCGTTAAGGCAGGTACAGGTCTCCTGCCAGGGAAACCAAGATGTTGAGGAGGATGGTTAATCACCTTGATCTCACTTTTTACAGTGTAGAAACGGTGAGTTTTGGTAGAGAATTTTCTGTGTGCTTTGTGCTGAGTAGAATGGGAGGAGTGTCATTGTGAATGTGGAAATCTGATTCTCTTACTGACTGCTTGGAGTTTTTTCACTTCTGTATGGCCCTGGGAACTGTCTCATCTTCATATTTGAGTTCTGGGATATTTCTGGTGATACTCTTAGTGTTGTATATTTGTTTTTGGTTTTCTGTGGGGATGAGTGGAGCCAGCTTGCTTCTATGCTGCCATTTTGGAAGCAGAGGGCAGTGCTAATATTTACTTAGAAAATTCTTTACTAATAAATGTAACATAATTTATTCATTAGTTGCAAATGGGTATTTTGTGTTTTTGTCAGCAGCAGTTAATTTTAGGAAGTAAAACTCCTTTGGAACTTTAAATGTTCAATAGAATCTGGACACTACCGTTTAAAGTATAGAAATCTTGCCTACAGTTTACTAGCTAGCTTTTCAAGCTGTGATTTTAAATCTTTTTCTATTAAGCTGTAAATTTTTTTTCAAATAATATTTTACACAGAATCCCAACATAGATTAGATAAATCAGAGAAGCAGTGGTCCTTCCTGAGGAGTACCCACAGGCCTATGGTCACAGTTTACTTTTTGACAAATCAGTTACCTCACAAAAAACATGTGAGGAAGTAAAAATAAGGAAAAAATCATTGGCTTTGACAAAGAGATTCAACAATCTGCTAAAATAGCTCTGGATTTTTGGTTTCTACTTTCTACTGTTTATGCCCATGTAATTATGTGAGCCCAGGTCCTTGAAAAATCGGACCTCTAAGAAACAAAAAAAGAAATTGAATTTGATATGCTGTACCACATCTCTTTAATTCATTTCAACATTCCTAATTTGTCAGTCTCAGTGAAGCAACATAGTGTCTATTAGCCAAAGTCAGAGGCAGGGAAATTCGAGACTTTAAAATAAACCTCTCTCCCATTAAGCCACTTTTTGTTTTCATGGGGAATGCAGCTCTCTTCACTGCCAATCTGAGTACTTCCATATAAAAGAGCTGGGAGGCTGTGCGTCAGGTCACTCTAGAGCCAGGGATTCAGAATCCACAACCAGTGGTCTTTCCACTGCACAAGATCATATCCTGGTCAATCATCGATAGCTGCTCCATCATAGAGGAGCCTTCTTCTTCTCAGCCTGGCCAAAATAGTTTGCTTTTTCATTTCAGACTCAAATCTAGTTTCATTTTCTCTCAGAAGGTACACTTGGGGCCTCTTTGCTTAGTGATTTTTTTGTTCTTTGAAGTTAGAACTGACACTTGAATACCTTTTCCTATCTACGTACCTCATTCCTTATGGTCTATACTGTATTTCAGCATAATTTGTCTGGTTACATACTAGACTTTTATGTTCGTATTGCATTTTGATGTTGAAAACAATGCGGTGGTGAATATCACGATACTTTTTTCTTGGCACATTTATCTCAATAGATGGGTTAATTCCTACTACTAAAGCCATTGGATTAAAAGGCATACACATTACATGTTTTTGATAGCTATTACTAATTATATGAGAGTTGCTTTCTACATACCCTCACCAACACTGGGTATTGTAAATATTTACATAGAATTTATTTGGCTTACATGTGTTAGATTAAGTATATAGTTAGCGAGGCACTTAATAAATGTATGTGTACCTGCTATAGACTGAATGCTTGTTTTCTCCCTAAAATTCATATGCTGAAATTTAATCCCCAATTGTGATGGTATTCAGAGCTAGGGCCTTTGGGAGGTGACTAGGTCATGAGTGTAGAGCCCTCACCCTTATGGGCTTAGTGCTCTTATAAAAGAGACTCCAGCAAGATCCCTTGCCCTTTCTCCCATGTGAGGACACAACAAGAATGTGACATCTGTGAATGAAGAAGCAAGCTCTCACCAGACACAGAATCTGCTGGAGTCTTGATCTTGAACTTCCCAGGCTCCAGAACTGTGAGAAATAAATTGATGTTGTTTAGGAGCCACCTAGTCTATGGTATTCTGCTACGACAGCCCAAACTGACCAAGACTGCGCCCTTTCTTTTTTTTCTCTAGAGAAAAGGACTTTCTAGTTAGTATGACATTTGACCAAGAGTCATCTACCCGGGTCTCAATTTCCTTATTTGAAAAATGGGGTTAAGAATACCTCCTCATCAAGTTGTCATAAGGATTAAATAACACAATGTAAATAAAGAACCTAGCCCAATGTTTGACAATGCCCAATAAATGGCGGAAACCTTCTCTTTGTGTTCCCTGCAGTGCTTGGTACATATGGCATTCAATACAAACAAAATGAGGAAAATTAGTTTACAGTTGTCCTACCTAACATCTGCTGAATATTGACCACATCTGGCCAACATTCTAAGTTTTTAAGAATTAGCTTATTTAATGCTTACCACCACACAGTGGTGGGTGCTATTAATATCCCTATTTTATAAAAACATGAAGTTACAAGCTAGTTAACAGTGGATCCAGGAATCTAGAACTTGGGATGGTAAATACTCTTCTTTCAGAAATGAGTAGCTGCATAGCAGGTTGCCCGCCTTGTGTCTGTCTTGGGCTGACATGCTTCCTCTAGAGGAGCCATCTTGAGAAGGCTGGTCAGCTTCCTCAGGCCGGCGTTTACCATTCCTCCCCTGGGTGTGATATTACGTTTACAAGCACCACCTGTTGTGATTCAACAAAAACACTGCAATTAAAGAGAACAGCCAGAGGAAAACAAGAAGCATGTTTACTTCAATGAAGATGAAGAAAACTATAATTATTTATTTTATTTGTCCAAAGATTGATTTCATATCCAGCGGGTACTGTAGAAAGCCCCACACATAAAGCCCTACATGGATCTCTAGCAGCCAACATTTTACGAGGCCTTTATCAGTGTGCCTTGAATAAGTCATGGGCTTGTATGTTTTCAAGTGAGTATTTAAAATATATTTTTTATTTTATTATTTTTTGAGACAGGTCTTGCTCTGTTGCCCAGGCTAGAGTGCAGTGGTACGATCTCGGCTCACTGCAGCCTCCACCTTCTGGGTTCAAGGATTCTCCTGCCTCAGCTTCCCAAGTAGCTGGGACTACAGGTGCCCACCACCACACCTGGCTAATTTTTATATTTTTAGTAGAGACAGGGTTTCACCATGTTGCCCAGGCTGGTCTTGAACTCCTGGGCCCAAGTGATCTGCCCACCTTGGTCTCCCAAAGTTCTGGAATTACAGGTGTGAGCCACCACAGAATTTTAAAATAAGTATAAATATTTACTTTGTGGTTTCACTTTTTATAAGTTCTATGCAGATGACAGCAGGGGAGGACTGTAGTAAGAATTGTGCACTTTAATTTTGAAATAGAGAATATCCCCCAAAGCCCAAAGGATATAGGTAATTTTGTTTTAAATACAAATGCCTAACTTTTAGTGAAGTAGGGGTGTTAGATGGTGCTGATCTTATTCTCAATTTATTCTCAATAAACATTGAGACTGTGAGCATCAGGAAGCAGGTTTGAATTTTTGTTGTGCTGTTAGGGCAAATGGAGGCAGGCCTGTGGAGGTGCATCCTTGAGCTTTCAAAAGGGGGCCTACTCTGTGCATTTAAGAAAGATCAGATATAATCATACACAGAAAAAAAATCTGGAAGGTTATACAGCACAGTGTTAACTCTATGTGGTAGGATTAGGTGAAATTTTTATATGTTAAAAGTCCCTTTCTGAGTTTCCTGAATTTTGTTTTAAATGAGAATTTATTCCTTTTATAATCAGAAAAATTAAAAAAAAAAATGAGGAACTACAAAGGTTGGACATGGTGGCTCACACCTGTAATCCCAGAACTTTGGGAGGCTGAGGCAGCCAGACCTTGTCTCAAAGAAAGAAAGAGAGAAAGAAAGAAGGAAGGGAAGAAACGGAAGGGAAGGAAGGGAGAGAAGGAAGGAGAAATAACTAAAACCAGGGAAAGCAAAGAAAGGAGGCTGTGCTTTCCAGGTCCAGAAGTAAACGAATCCTGGCTGCGTTCCTTCCCTCCTGGCAGTGCTTCCCAATCTCTTCTCAGATTAGCCTGCGGACTTGGGTTCTTCCTCTCACTCCACGAAGATGTGGCATCTTGTGCTTCAGCTTTGTTCTGTGCACTCACAGCAGCCTTGGAGTTTCATTCCAGGGGAGTTCCAGCCCAGTGCCATCTGCTATCTGACTTACCTCCTGTACTCAGCATGATACCTCAAATGAATTCCAGACCTTGAGTTACAGAAAAGAAGGGCTTTAGAATCAGATAGCCACTTGGACAATGTTTAACCAGTCTGAATTTTGGTTTCCTTATCTCTAGAGTGTAGAAAATCATGCTACCTTTTTTTTTGGTTTGTTGTAGGTGTCAGAGAAAATATACTTAGAATGTTTACCAAAGTCCTTGGCTTTTGCTCATTCAACAATAGCCATTCATTGTACGTCTATTTATTTGCCAAGCATTCCTCTGGGCACTGATGATATACAGAATAAACATTTTAAAAGAGAAATATGTATTTTTAAATTTCTTATTTTAGTATAGAACATCCTTTACTTATGACCTTTCAACTTACAATTTTCCCAGATGGCAAAGCTATGCCCTAAAGCTAAAGCATATTAAATCTGCCCCCAACAACAGGTGGTATTAGCAGTCACCTTAGGTTATTTTAGAGTTGTCCTCATTCATGGTCTAAGGTAGATTTGCTGGGTTTTGTTTTTTTGAAAAGCAAAGCAAGACAAAAAGAAAAATCTAAAAAAACTGTCATATTTAATACATTTTGAAATTACAGACGTTTCATTTTATTGAGAAGATACTCTCTTTGTCTAGATAATCAGGATCCTAACTTGAAGGTATTTATGAAAATATAATTGTGTAAGACATAGCTTGTTATAATTTTTTTTATGTAGTAAAGACAAAATAAGAACATATTTTTAAGAGAGTTGAAATAAAAAGTAAGAGTTGAGACTAATGCCATCAATATTTATAGTTCTCTGGGGAAATTTCAGTTTTTGTCACTAGCCAATAGTGTTGACAATTATTGAACACTTTCTATGTGTCAGGCACTGTTCTAAATGTATGGACTAATTTTATTTTCACAATAGAGAGATATTATCCCCTTCCCCCATCTTAAAAATGGGAAAACAGGACGAGAGATTACACAGCCAGGTCACGGGTGGTAAGTGGCAGAGCTGGGATTGAACCCAGGAAGTTGGGCTCCAGAGGCTGCACATCAGAGTGCTGTACTGTCTGTACATGCTGGTTATTTATTTAGCTTCATTATAGACTTTTGAAAAAATTGATCTGTTACAGATTTTTCAAACCTAACGTACTCAGTAGTAGAGAAGCTCCTGAGTAGACACCAGTGTTGAAATGCCAGAGATAGAAGTTGCTTGGCTAGAATCACCCATAGAACACCCAGTATTCTGTTTGTCAAGATCTCCTGATACTCAGAGAATATGGGGAAGAAAGGAGATCTTGGTGAGAAATCTGTAATTTCATTAAAAAATTTCATTTCGTCGAATATTGGCTGGTGTTTAAATAGAATTTTTTAAATGTTAATAGATGAAAAAGACCAAAGACCATTTAAGATACTTGAAAAGGGACAAGAAGTTACTGAAAGAGTTAGCAATCTGGGAAGGAAAGCGAAGTCAGGAATAAGAAGTAACACATAAATGTAGTTACCACAAGTAATCTGTTTCTCACTGATAAGAGAGTCAGAGAGAGGTCCTGCTTGCCCGACTCAATTCTTTGCATTTTCTCTACAGCTGGAACCACAAGGAGAGGCTTTTTCTAATACTAATAGTCTGGAAATCAACTGAAATGGTAATTCTAACAAGGGTAAGCAGCTAATAGCTAATGTAACTGGCTGGCTGGTCAAAGGCTGTGTAATGCTCGAGGCAAAGCCAACTCTAGGCTTGATGTCTCATGAAGGTTGTAGAACTTCTGACTCTAGGATTAGACTCAGGATCAATGTGCGACTCAGGATCAATGTGCAACTCAGGCCTGAGAGAAGATCAGGTTCACTGAATGGTGGTTAAAGTTAGTATATCTCATCATAGAAGCCATTTGACCTAGATGATTGTGATTCCTTATTCTCTAGATTTTATGTTTACATTTTGGGAATAACTTAACTAACTTGTTGCCTTATATTGTTATGTAAACAGTTATGTTTTTAGAAAATATTGAAATCTTAATTTCTTAATTGACAAATAAAAATGGTATCCATATATTTTTGGGATACAACATGATGCTTTGATACATATACACATTGTAAAATGGTTAAATCAAGCTATTTAACATATTCATCACCTCACGTACTTTTTTGTGTGTGTTGGAAACAATTATAAAATCTACTCTATTGGCAATTTCCACATATATACTATATTGTTTTTAACCGTAATCACCATGGTGTACAGTAGATCTCCTGAACTTATTTCTTCTATCTAACTGAAGTTCTGTATCCTTTGGCCAACATCTCCCCAATTCCACAGTCCCCCTGCCTCTGGTAACCACCATTTTACCTTCTGCTTCTTTGAGTTCAACTTTTTAGGTTCCCCATATAGGTGAGATCATGTAGCATTTGTCTTTCTATACCTGGCTTATTTCACTTAACATAAATAATACTGAAATTTTTATTAAAAATGTTAAAATCAGCATTAATCACCAGACTTAAGAACAAGTGTAATAATATAATTAAGAGTGGATGACTTGCTTAAAGAAACTACACTTAGTTGTAATTAAGTACTTGCCCTACAAATCCTTAATCTAATGATTCTAAATTGTTTCTGTTTTTTCTTTAATGTAAGCCATTTTAGAAACTTTTGGGGACATTCTAGTGATAAATCCATCATGGCTCAAATTCCATTACAAACCAAGAATTGTAATGGTGGTGACCTTGTTGCACCGTGAAGATGATCTACGGTCTCCTCTTTCCCTTCTGTGTCTGTGGAAGAGTTGTCCCTTTTCCACTTCCTGGGTACAGGCCGTCTCTCTTCCCATGTTTGTTGGGATGCTGTGTCATGACTTATCCTTTCTTTCCTGGATTGTCTTTCTCTTCTTTTCTAGTGGTTCTACTACCCTGGTTTCAGGAAAGCTCATTTCTATTCTACTATGAGCAACTTGATAGAAGGGGCTGTGGGATATTTATTTTTGCATCTCCAAGCCTACCTAGCACACTGTAGGAGGTGAAAATACAATTATTTTTAGAATTAATATGTGATTATAAGGATAACTTTGATTTGTTTTTCCTCTTAATCTGACTTGGTGAATGGAAACAGGCTAACCTTAGCCAGAGTTCGGCTATGCATTCGCTGAGTGCTCAAGTCCCTTTATGATGGTAGCTGTGACTTGGTTTTAGCTCCTGTGCTACCAGAGAGATGATTGTGCAAGGAAGAGGTGGGGAGAGATGAGTAGAACAGGCCATGCTTGTTTTTGTGATTCTTGTGGCTAACTTCTCTCCCTGAGACAGAAGCAGAAAGAAAAGTATTGTAGTTTCTCTGTGTTAACACACAAAACCCCATCATCTCTTATCAGTCAGGAATTTCTCTACCAGTTCAGCTTTTCAGCCCCTTCATTAACACTCACTGTCTCATCATCCTGCCTGCAATGTGATTTTCCTTAGTGGGGAGTCCTGACAGTAGTCTATGCAACCCTTTGCAGTCTATAACTTGCTTCTGAGAAGACCTTGGAATTACAAAATCTCATCATGTAGCAGACTTTGTTTCTTAGGACAGTCAGTATCTCTTCCAGAACAGGCCATTTTAGGCTAACCAGAAACCAAATTTTCTTTCTTTCTTTTTTTTTGAGATGGAGTTTCACTCTGTCACTCAGGCTGGAATACAGTGGCGCGATATCAGCTCACTGCAACCTCCGCCTCAGCCTCCAAAGCATCTGGGATTACAGATGTGCACCACCACACCCGACTAAATTTTGTATTTTTAGAAGAGATGGGGTTTCACCATGTTGGCCAGGCTGGTCTTGGAACTCCTGACCTTAAGTGATCCACCCACCTAGGCCTTCCAAAGTGTTGGGATTATAGGCATAAATCACCACCCCCAGCCAGAAAACAGATTTTCTAAAAGTGCTATTTAAGATATTATACATGAAATCACACATATGTCATGAGCCACAAAAGTGATCACCTCTGACCAAGAGAAGCAAGAGGAGAAAAACTCAAACATGAGCCCTGAGTCTGGGAAGCCAGAATGGGAATTGTGTTTGGTTTACTGGAGAGAGGGAAAAAGAACATAATCTCTTCTCTGTCTCCAACAGTCCTGTCTCTCCTCAAGCTCCTGCAAGTACAGATAATCCTTTTTTTTTTTTTTAAAGCCAACAGAACTACAGAGCCCAAAGCACTCTTTTGGCTCCATCGTGGTCTGGCTGAAGGCTTTCCCCGAGTCTATTCCCCCAGACCCATGCTTTTAAGCATGAGTGATCAGTGGGCTGAGGTGCGGCATTGCTGAGATTTGCAGAATACGGTGACATGCCAGTGATAATCGAAGGAAAGGGCAATGTGTAGCTGAGAAACACTGACATCTGAGAAGTGTTCTGCTCTGGTGACTCCCTAAATTGGTGGTTGATGGCAGTTATTCATAGCAGCACTAATTTCTTTTCTTGCCCTCTCCCCCTCTCTCTGGCCTGTTTTAAAACAACATCAAAGGAATGAAAGAAAAATGCCAGAGTACATCAACTTGAATCTCTCCACTCTAGCATGCCTAAATTTATTTCATTTTATTTTTCGGATGTTCTAATCTTTTCATCTGTGTAACAGATTAGTTAATAATATAAAAGGGAGCAGAATCTTTTATTTAAATTTTCCCATTCAGACAAGGTGAAGGAGATATTTTCATGCAGGCTGGGAAGTTCTGGCAATGTGGTGTTGGTGTTTGTGACCTTGGCAAAGTGACCTCATCTCACTGTGCCTTGTCTAGAGTGGCTGAACTCTGCCTTGGCCTGCAGAAAGGAATGACTCCAACATACCTGTGGGAGTGTTGATACTAATAGTTAACAAGATGCACTCTACTTTTTCTTTGTAGTGGTTAATATTTCCCCAACCTTTGTTTCTTTAAAAAATTCAGCAGACCTACAGAAAAGTTATAAGAATAGCACAGTGATGTTCATTTTCCCTTTATCTAGATTTACTAATTGTTAACATTTTACCACATTTGCTTTTTCTCTTTCTCTCCACACACTTGCATGTGCACACAAATATTTTTTTGGTAAGCCATTTAAGGATTCATTTCACAGATAATTCAATTACTGTTACCCTAAATATCTTAACACATGTCTTCTAAGAACAAGGACATTCTCCAACGTAATAACAATACAAGTATCACATGCAGGAAATCTAACACTGAAAACAATATTATCTGATAAATAGACCAAATTCAGATATCTCCAATTGTTCCAACAGTAATATTTTAAAAAATGTTTTTTCATACCTTTTCAATCCAGGATAGAATCAAGAATCACTCATTCCATCAGCTGTTCTATTTGTTTAGTTTTAAAAAATCTAGAACAAGGCCAGGCATGGTGTCTTACCCCTGTAATCTCAGCATTTTTGGAGGCCAAGGTGGGTGGATCATGAGGTCAAGAGATCAAGACATCCTGGCCAACATGGTGAAACCCTGTCTCTACTAAAAATACAAAAATTAGCCGGGCGTGATGGCATGTGCCTGTAGTCCTAACTACTCGGGAGGCTGAGGCAGGAGAATCGCTTGAACCCAGGAGACGGAGGTTGCAGTGAGCCAAGATCATGCCATTGTACCCCAGCCTGGTGACAGCATGAGACTCCGTCTCAAAAAAAAAAAAAAAATCTAGAATAGTTCCTGAGCTCGTCTTCTAAAAAATATTCTTATCATCTTGATATTTCTTTTTGAGATGGAGTCTCACTCTGTTGCCCAGGCTGGAGTGCAGTGGCGTAATCTCGGCTCACTGCAGCCTCCGCCTCCCAGGTTCAAGCAATTCTCCTGCCTCAGTCTCCCAAGTAGCTGGGACTAGAGGCGAGCACTACCACACCCAGCTAATTTTTGTAGTTTTAGTAGAGATGGGGTTTCGCCATGTTGACCAGGCTGGTCTTGAACTCCTGTCTTCAGGTGATCCACTTGCCTTAGCCTTCTGAAGTGCTGGGATTACAGGTGTGAGCTACCGCCAGGCCTCATCTCGACATTTTTGAAGAGTTCAAGCCACGTTATTTCTGAAATGTCTTTCAGTTTTGTATTATTCTAATTGCTTCCTCATTCTTGGATTCTGATTGAACATTTGGGGCAGGAATCCTGCGTATGTGACACTGCGTCCCTCTCTGTGTGTCACCACAGGAGGCACAAGATGGTGCAGAGTTCCAACACTGATGTTCACCGGGATCACATAGGTTGATGTCCACCAGATTTCTCCATTTAGAGGATACCTTTTGTTCTCTCCTTTTTTAAGTTAATACGCAACTTGCGGAGTCATATTTTTTTTTTTTTTTTTTTGAGATGGAGTTTTGCTCTGTTGCCCAGGCTGGAGGGCAGTGGCACAATCTCAGCTCACTGCAACCTCTGCCTCCCAGGTTCAAGTCATTCTTCTGCCTTAGCCTCTCGAGTAGCTGGGATTACAGGCGCGCATCACCATGCCTGGCTAATTTTTGTATTTTCAGTAGAGATGGGGTTTCACCATGTTGGCCAGGCTGGCCAGGTGCAGTGGCTCACGCCTGTATTCCCAGCACTTTGGGAGGCCGAGGTAGGCGGATCACTTGAAGTGAGGAGTTGGAGCAGTATTTTAAGATTGTTCACTGCTCGTGGTTTCTTGTATGCTCATTTTTGCTATTGCATCAAGTATTTTATTTCATTAAGTATCTCATGCATAACAATTCTCTTTAAAAAATCTGACAATTCCACAATTTGCAATTCTTGGGCTAAATCTGTTGTCACTAGTAGTGGTATCATCTTCACTGGTACATTACTTGAGCTTACAGAGATGTGAGTCCCATGGGTCTGACTTGGTAAACCTTCCTCCAGAGAGGGCTTGACTTTGACTTTTGCCAATAGAGGCACCACTTGCAACCCTCCTTTTAGCTTTTGACTTTGAATGAAAATGCTAGGCTCAAATTTCTTGCCTCAGTGTTCCTCCGAGATTCACTCTGTTTTCACTACAGAGAGGCAATTGGGAGCTTGCCTCCCTCTCTGTTTAACAATAGGGCTTATAGGAATCTTAAAGTCACTCTTCCATAATAGCCTTACAGGGAGCCCAAGGTGGAGAAAGACCTAGCTCAGAGAGATTTGCAGCTGTGGCTCTTTGCCTCACAGAATAAATTATAAGTGAATATGCCAATAGTTCACAAAGTTTTTAAAAGAATCATATTAGCTTGTACAGAAAGGAACAGAAACAGTACAAATGAAAGTTTGAGACCTTTGGACCCCCGATTGATAAAACCACTCAGCTGCAAACTCAGGCCATTCTTATAGCAAAGGAATTATGATCCAGTAGGCACAAGTGAAAACTGAAGGCAGAACCAAGAGCTAGAAAACAAGCAGCAGACCTGAGCCTTAATCAAAAACAGGCAACATGCACCCCGCTGGATTTCAGACCCACAGATAGACCTATGATTGCTATGTGCCTCTTATTTTCTCCCTCTTTGAATGAGAGTATCCACAATGGTGTGTCTAACCATTGTATAACTGGGTGCATGGGGCCAAGAACTTTAATTTACTGGTGTTTAGACTCAACGAATGGTGCTTAAATTGCTGTACCTGAGGAACTCATGAACACTTGAACCTGATTTACGTAATCTGAACTGATGTCATAATGAGATGGGACTTGATGGCCTTGGAGGAGAGGAGGGGTGCATTTTGCATGTGAGAGGGATGGGAAGAATCATTGCCAGAGGATAGACTGTGTCGACTGTAATTTCCAAAGATGGCCACAATAATTTCTCTCTTTTTATGTGATCTTGACACTTTCCCATTAAGGGGCAAGGTCTATGATCCCTTTCCTTGAAACTAGACAGACATGATTACAGCAGAGCGGGGCTGCGTTATAAATGGGGAATCAGCATGCTGTCTGGTCATAAGTAGTGATACAGTTTCCTGTCTTGCTCCCTTGAGATTCTTGCTCTTAAAATGCAAGCCCTTTGCCCTGAAGCCCAAGCACCCACGTGGAAAGGCCACATGTAGGTGTTCCAGTTGATTGCCCCAGCTGAAGACCCAACCAACAGCCAGTGTTGACCACCAGATATGTGAGTGAGTGAGTCTTTGGAAGATTCCAATCTCCTGTTGTCAAGTCACCCCCAGACTTCAAGTCTTCCCAGCTGACAGCTGAGATGGTACCACAGAGATAAGCTGTCCTTTTCTGAATTACTGACCCACAGAATATGTGGATATAGTAAAAACAAAATTATTTTGTTTTTCTCATAAGTTTTGGGTAGTCTGTATGACAGTAGTAGGGACTGGAACGTTGACTATAGTTTGCATTTCACTGGGAGCATATAAATGTTTTTCTACAGTTATTCTTGTTATTCCCATTGCCTCCCAGTAGAAGGCATTTTTGAAGGTAGATGTCGGAGATCTTCCTTCCTTCCTCCCTCAATCAATCTCTTCCTTCCTTCCTTCCATTCTCTCTCTCTTCCTCCTTCATTCCCTCTCCCTCCCTCCCTTCCTCCCTTTCTTTCTCTTTCTTTTTCCTTCTTTCCCTCCCTCCCTTCCTTCCTTCTTTCCTCACTTCCTTCCTTCCCTTTTCTTTCTTCTTTCTTCCTCCCTCCCCTCTCTTCTTTCTTTCTCTCTCTCTTTCATTCTTCCTTTCTTCCTTTCTTTCGCTCCCTCCCTCTCTTTCTCTCTCTTTTTCTTTCTGTCTCTCTCTTTCTCTATTTCTCTTTCCCTCCCTCCCTCCTTTCTTCCTTCCTTCCTTCCTTCCTTCCTTCCTTTCTTTCTTTCTTTCTTTCTTTCTTTCTTTCTTTCTTTCTTTCTTTCTTTCTTTCTTTCTTTCTTTCTTTCTTTCTTTCTTTCTTTCTTTCTTTCTTTCCTTCTTTCTTTCTTTCTTTCTTTCTTTCCTTCCTTCCTTCCTTCCTTCCTTCCTTCCTTCCTTCCTTCCTTCTTCTTCTTTCTTTCTTTCTTTCTTTCTTTCTTTCTTTCTTTCTTTCTTTCTTTCTTTCTTTCTTTCTTTCTTTCTTCTCTTTCTGACAGAGTCTCACTCTGTCACTCAGGCTGGAGTGCAGTGGTACTCAACCTCCAAGGCTCAGGTAATCCTCACACCTCAGCTTCCCAAGTAGTTGGGGGCCACAGGTGCATGTCACCATACCTAAGTTTTGTATCTTTTTGGTAGAAATGGGGTTCTGTCATGTTGCCAGGCAGGTCTGGAACTCCTGAGCTCAAGCAATCTGTCTGCCTCAGTCTCCCAAAGTATTGGAATTATAAGAACAGTCATGAGCCACCATGCCCGGCTGAAATCCTTCATTTTTAGTAAACTAGAAGTGAGGAATTAGGTGTTGAGGGGATAAGGCCGAATGCCAGATATTGCTTGAAGAAAAAATATTTTCAAAAATGTAACAGTGTTGGTAGACTGCATCTACTCCAAAGCTAAACTCAGAGTATATATCAAACACTGCTAAGCACCCATGTATGGTACAAATGGGAGGGAAGAGACTAAGAATATGCAGTATTGCTATTTCAGTTTTTCCTCTTGTGGCCAGCAGGCATATTTTCCACTTCAAGTTCTCAGGAAAGAATATGTGTTTCCTACATATTGACTATGGTCCCCCCTGGACAGAGTTTTCATATTAAGCCACTTGATGGACTACTAGCTAACCTATGTATTAGCCTAATAGCTAACTCATGCCTATGGGTCAGGCATCTGCCCCATGCTAATCTATGATAGCGGTGATTGAAGCTTTCTTGGGTTATATTGTATCCCCTCAAAATTTATATGCTAGAACCCCAAATCTCAGTACTTCAGAATGTGACTGTATCTGGAGATATGGCCTTTAAAAATGTGATAAGGTTAAAGTGAGGTTGTGAGCATGGACCCTAATCCATTCTGCCCGGTGTCCTTATAAGAAGAGAAAATTTGGATATAAAAATAGATAGCAGGGCACACAGAGGAAAGACAGTGTGAGAACACAGCAAAGCAATGGCCATCTGCAAGCCAAGCAGAGAGGCCTCGGGAGAAACCAGGCCTGCTGACACCATGATCTTGGACTTCCAGCCTCCAGTGCTGTGAAAAATAAATTTCTGTTGTTTAAGCCATCTAGTCTATGGCATTTTGTTATGGCAGCCCCAGTGAGAAAATACAGGGATGCAGTGTGGCTGCTCATCTGGTCTAATTCCCTTTAAAAGAGGGCTCTGGGTGAAGCAGACACGCAGCTTGTTCTATACCCAGATATTTCCTTCAAACTATATAATCCATTTGTAGGAAAAAGAGTAAGAGATATAAAAACCAGTATATGAAAATTAGGTATAAATGAAGTACCACTATATAGGATACAGAAAATTATGTGGCACAGTGTTTGTGCTGTATAATTTGGAGGAAGGGGAGCTCAATGTGGATTATGGCAGTGAAGGTGAACCTTATGGAAATGACAGGATGCATCATCAACCTTTTTTGTTGAGTGGGATTTCAAGCAGTGTGAGGGAGGTGAAAGGGCACTTCGGATATGGGTGATTGGTGTGAGCAAATCAAAGAGGTAGCACTGAGTATGACACATGAATGATCGAAGGGCCGGTATAGAAGTGATAGACTAAATGTGTTGGAAACTAGTGGGAGACAGCAGTGGGCATGCAGAGTAGATGGAGATTGTAGGTGACCTTGGAAATCAGGCCAAGGACTTCTCATGGTCTTTAGGAGTGACCTGCTGGCAAAAGTTATCCCTTCAAGTATCCCAGCATTCACCAGCAACAATAGTATTTTTTTTTTTCTTTGAGATGGAGTCTTGCTCTGGCACCCAGGCTGGAGTACAGTGGCACTGTCTCGGCTCACTGCAACATCTGCCTCCCAGTTTCAAGTGATTCTCCTGCCTCGGTCTCCTGAGTAGCTCAAATTACAAGCACACACCACCATGTCCAGCTATTTGTTTTTATTTCTATTTATTTATTTTTTTTTAGTAGAGACGAGGTTTTTCCATGTTAGCCAAGCTGGTCTCAAACTCATGACCTCAAGTGATCTGCCTGTGTTGGCCCCCCAAAGTGCTGGGATTATAGGTTTGAGCCACCATGACTGGCCATTTTTTTTTCTTTTCTTTGTTTTTTAAAGTTACAAGTATAATAATTCATTGGTATAATATGATACCAATAATGGGTATCATAATTCATTGAAAAAACTATATGAGAGATAAAATATTAATATTACTATCAAAGGGATTTCTAATTATAGAAGAAAAATCCAACCTGTGTGGGAAACAGAATTGTTCATTCATTCGAGAAACATTTGCTGAATACTTACTAAGGGCTGTATATGGGACATAGAGATGAAAAAGATATTATTGGCTCTTGGTACTTTTGATGGACAGGGAGTTTTAGGTTGGCTGAATGTTAAGGAGGGTATTCCAGAAGATTGAAGGTCTAATGACAAAGATACAGAGGGAAGAATAAATGAAGTGGAAGATTTATTCATGGGGCAGCTGGAAATGATGCTGCAGAAGAGAAATGAGCTATTATAGAATCAATGTTGGGCTTTACAAATAAGGCAGAGAAGTTAATCTAGTAAATCCCCTTTTCCAAGGCAGAAATGTGAACATCGTAATTTAGAAGGTATCTACCAGAAGATGATGGCATCAAAGCTTTGGCATTCATGCAAAGGAATGAGATCATGTCCTTTGCAGGAACATGGATAGAGCTGAAGTGATCCTTAGCAAACTAACACAGGAACAGAAAACCAAATACTGCATGTTCTCACTTATAAGTGGGAGCCAAATGATGACAGCACATGGATACATAGAGGGGAATGAAAGACATTGGGGCCTTTTGAAGGGTGAAGAGTAGGAGGAGGGAGAGGATCAAGAAAGATACCTAATGGGTACTGCACTTAATACCTGGGTGATGAAATAAACTGCACAACAAACTCCTATGATACAAGTTTCCCTATGTAACACATCAGCACTTGTACTCTTTTTATTTTAAAATAAAAGTAAAAAAAAAATATTTGGCATTCTAAGAGTTAACTCATTTATATCAACACACTACACTCACCAACCCATTAAGGTAACCAAGCAATAAAACAAACTTCGTTATCTTTTCTTAAAAAATACTTTAAAACACAAAATAGTCTTCCTTGTAAGGAATTAGAAATACTCGAGGAAAGTTGTAAAATGCTATACATATAATTAAGCATGTTGTCATTAACGTAAATTTAAAGTAGGTCATAAAAACAAAATCAGTTCTTAAAATTTTTTCATATATTTATTAACTTTTTTAGAGGCAAGATTTCACTGTCAACCAGACTGGAGTGCAGAGATGCAATCATAGCTCACTGAAGCCTTGAACTCTTGGGGGCAAGAGCTCCTTCTGCTTCAGCCTGCTGAGTAGCTGGGACTTCAGGTATGTACCAGAATGCCTGGCTAATTTGAATTATTTTTTATTTTTATTTTGGTAGAGACGAGGTTTCACTATGTTGTCCAAGCTGGTCTGGAACTCCTGACTTTAAGCGTTCCTCTTGTCTTGGCCTCCCAACTTGCTGGGATTACATGAGCTAGCATGCCTAGCCTTAGTATTTCTTTTTTAAAAAGGCACTTGTATTGTCTAACACCTATGGCTGGAGGATGAATATTTGGTCAAGTTTTGGCCTCTGAATATGTGTCTAGTTAATCAAGATGGGCATCCCATTTCAGGAGACTGGGGGGTTTCTTCTAGATGAAAAGGTCCTTAGAGGCCCTCTATTCTAACCTTCCACATCCCAGAGGAGAGACCTATCCATCAGAGAGCACCTGGCATCCTCCCAGCTTCAGGCAGTTACTCAGGGAGAAGAATTGGGCCACTCCTGGAGCCCAGCTGTTGCTTGCATGGTCCAAGGTGGTTGAGTTCCAAAGTTGAGCATTTAAAATATCAAATTCTGAGGGGAATTTCCTCAGAGTTTGGTGCCACAAAGTGCCCTCCTAAGAATGGACATAAGTATTTCCCAGCACCTCCCTTAGAAGCTCTTGGGCTGGTTATTTTTAAAAAGTACAGAGTTATAGGACCCCACCTATACCTAAAGAATCAGAATCCTGGAACAGGAACTAGAAATCTGTATTTTCATAAGCGTCTTCTGTGATCTTTATTTACACTCAAGTTTGACAACCACTAGCCTAGGACAAGTGCAGCGTTTTGCAGTTGCTTCTGATAATCAGTCCGCTCCCTAACACCCTGCTGGGTCTCCCAGCTCACTCTCCTGTGGCCCTACTTTCTGTCCCTGGCTCTTCATCTTTTCACTGCCTGAGCATTTTTCCTCTTCCTTTTGTCTCCCCTTCTCTTCATTGCTCTCTTGTGCTTTCATTTTTTGTCTCTCTTTTCTTCTTCCTCTGTTTTTTATTTACTCTTTCCCTTGCTCTCTGCCCCACCCAGCCCATTCCAAAGTGGTACTGGGATATGGAGGAGGAGCCAAAGGCAGTGAGTTGAACCTGGGCACTCAGAGAGCTGAGTTATGATTAGGGATTGCAGTTCAGAACGCACCTGGGGAGCTCAGAGACACTGAAGTTGGACTGGAAGAACATGGAGAGCTCAGCTCAGGGGATGGGTGGGGTAGTGGGGAGAGGGGAGGGTGCAGATTTATGACATGGGAAATTCCCTGAGGAAGTAGATCAAGGAGCCCAAGTCACCAGCAGATCAGGGCAGGGAGCCCCATGAGCACCTGTCCCCTGCCTTCCCCGTGACCTGGGTGTGGGTGAGCTAATGAGCTACTGGGAGGCAGGTGTGCACTGCTGCATAGACACTTCCTCACACCTTCTGAGCACTTACTCTAAGAAATGGTGTGTGCCCTCCATTTGGCAGACTTGAGGCTTTTTAAGAAAACAGTCAATATATCTTATAGATGAGGAACCTGTCTCGCAGGAATGGAGGCTTTCCAGATGTCCTTCATGCAGAGGTACAGAAGTCAGGATTCCAACTGGGATTGTAGAGACAGGGTCTCACTATGTTGCCCAAGCTGGTCTGGAACTCCTGACTTCAAGTGATCTTCCTGTCTTGGCCAGGATTCCAACTGGGATTGAATCCTGAATTATGTACTTGTGTCTTGGGCAAGATTGAGAAACGGTCAAAGCTTTATCCAGTATAACCTAACAAGCTGATATATCAGCCTTTTTACTTGGTATGTGTGTTTACTTATACTCTGGCACAGAGTAAACACTTAGTGCATGTTGGGTATTATTTCTTATTATTAGGAAATTGTCTTGTATTTACTGTATTGCCTGTGTTTATCACGATTTCCCTTTAAGTGTAGGCTATAGATTTGGCCTTTTGGGATGTCTCATAAGGAGGTCTTTGTAGCAGAACACCTGGGAGGATGACTGCAGGCAATTTCTCCCTCCCCTGGAGAGCGTCGATGCCATCCTGTTGGGTGTGGGCTGGGTTCTTAGGAGGCCCAGGAAGTGCCATTGCTCCTAAATGCTCTGTTTGGCTGTTCCCTGCACCTGTTGTAGGAGGTGTGGCACATTTCATAAGCTCCAGGGGGCAGGATGACACCTGGGAGAGCTGCTAAAGGGTCCTCACTTGGGAGCTCTCCTTTGCCCGGTACTCCCACCCTCCAACAGTGCTGTCTGTGAGGAGGTACATCAATGAATGGGCATCGTAGTGTCTGAGGCCTGAACTTGGGGTGACTTTCCTTTCTTGTTGGTCTGAAAAAGGCAGAAACCAGCTACATTTCCTTATTTCCCTTCTTTGCATTCCCAGCATTTCCCCCATCCCAGATGGCTGTGTTCTTTAAGGCTGGGACTGCCCTGGGAGTAGGGGCTGCCCTGTTGTCCCTGTCCCACCTTCCAGGGCAGGGAATTTTACGAGGCATTTCTTGCAGTTGCTGTCTCTGAATTTGAGTCTGAGTTTCCTGACCCTTTGCAAGCTGCCTTTTAGAATCAGAGGGTATGTGGCCTTAGCAAATCTTGAAACCCATCCTCTCCTTCTACCTTCCTCCACCACTACTCAGCAGCACTCATCACCCCTTACGCTTCTGTCCTTGCTTGCTTTTCTTCATGCTCTCTTCTCCACTTGAAATATTCTTGTTCACTTTCCTTTCTGTTCATCTTCCAGTCAAGGCCCAGCTCAGAATAAACTTCAGAAGCTTTCCTTGCCTCCCTCTGCTTGGTGCCCTCTCCATCCCAGCAGAAAGAACCTGCCTGCCCTCTGTGTTTCTGCTGCCCTGTGCACACATCCCTGTGACTGCACTTCTCCTATTGCCTCATTAGATGTTTATAACTGTGCCTCCCCCAGGTAGGACAGGGGTAGGATTGAATGAGAGCTCTATGGGTCTTTTAATGGTGTCCCCAAGACCAACCTCAGGGCTTCAACACAGTTAGCTCTCAGGAATGGCTGCATTTTATTCTGACCGTGTTTCCAGAATCCTAGTCCTCCTCTCTCACTGACCCTGAAGATAAGCACTGGAAAGGGGAGCTTTGGGCAAATTCCTCTACCTTATCATCTGCATAGAGAGCCAAACTTAAATCTCTACTGCCAATTGGATCCTGAGGTGTCAGAAACTCTCCTGAGATAAAGGGGCTTCTAGTGACCAGCTTCATTCTGGACCCAGCTTCACAGTGTTTGTAATCTCATTCATTCACTCATTCATTCTTCCAGGCCTCCCCTGATCACCCTTCCTAAAGTAAGATCCCTCTGTTGATGTCAATGAAAGAACACTGTTTATTTTCTTCAACTGAAAGTCTAACACACTGTGCCTTGGGCAAGGTTGAGAATCGGTCAAAGCTTGTCTTGTTTTTCCAATGTAATCTAATAAGCGGGTGTATAAGCACTTGTACTTTGTGTAGGTATGTGGGTGTGGGTGTGGACACTGATATTCTGGCACAAAGTGAGCACTCCACAATATTAATCTATAATTATTTCTCTACTACTAATAGATTATGATCTATAATGACTTAATCTACAATGATAATAACCTATAATTATAATTATCTACAATTATTTATCTACTTGATATTGTCTCTCTCACCTCTATTAGGATACAGACTCCATGAGGCCAGAGCTTCATACTTTCAGCCCTTTTTGCTCGTGTACCTTCAGCACCAAGTACAGTCCCTGGTCCAATATTTGTGGCATGAATAAATGAATGACCAGACATTCATTGCACTGTGTATCTGTGTGTCAGACTTGGGGTTAGGGACAGGAGATACAAAAGAAATAAGACATAACTGTTGTCTTTCAATAGCCTCACTTGCCAGTAGGGGAGGCAGGTTACAGTTACAGTGCACAGTGATAACTAATGGTATAGCAGGACACAGGAGTTATGACAGGAAGGAGGACCAGTTCAGACTAAGGAGGAGGTGGATGTCAGGGATGTTTGATATTTGGATTGAGTCCTGAAAAGGGAGGAAAAGTTGGCCAGGTTAATGACGTTGGCAAGGACATTCTAGGGAGACGAGGCCACATTTACAAAAGCCCAGAGGGGAGAGAATGGAAGATGAAAGTGTGTATGGCAATAGCTGGAGCCTGGTGTGCAAGGGAGCCCTGGGAGGAACTGGCCTCTTGACAGGGCAGTTGGCTGTCCCTGCATGGTTGAGTACTGGGGCTTTACTTCCTCTGGCTCCAGGCCAGCATGCAGACCTCAAGGTGGAGAGCAGCCTGCCATGAGAAAGTAAAATGTTGCATCCCTGGATGACGCCAGTTCCTGGTTCCACATGTCCCTTTCTGTTTGCGTTATTCTGGAGAGATAGAGGAGAGACAGGGTTTTGGGTGATCCTGCCCAGTGACCTCTGGGTTGAGAAGTGTAGAGAGCACCGGGCTCTCTCTGTAGGGGGAATTGCTCTGAGAAAGCCCTTTAGAGAAGGGCTATGGCTGCTGTTTTGAGAACTGTGCTGTTAGCAGCAGGAGCAGGAGAAAGGGAGAAGGACATAGGAACCTCGGAAAGCGCCTTTTCAAGACTCGGTGGGTCCCCTTAACTAGTGCCTTCAGAGCTTTGGGATGCCAGGGTGATAGCCAGCATGGCTTGTCCTCTTCCTCCTTTTCTTCCTAGTTTCTTCTTCTAATTAATGCTTATAGACTGTCTGTTGCATGCAGGTCACTGTTCCAGCCACAGAATAGGTGAGATTGAGCAAAGCAGTCAAAGTCCACTGCTTTTTGGGAGCAGGGATCAGGGATGGCCTCACTGAAGCAGGGACATTTGAACAGAAACATGAATGAATCAAGGGAGACCCTATGGGTCTCCAGGCAAAGTGTGCAACTGTTAAATGAAGGTGTCACACTCTAAGCAGGTATCTGGTTTAGCAGGCGGAACATCGCTGAAAATAATCTCCCATTCTGTGAGTGACAGGGAAATCTAATAGAGTGGGGATAAGAGTTAGAGAAAATAATTGAGCACTTTTCTCTTTTTGCAATTCCTTGCCACTTCTTACATTCATTTAGTAATGTGATTGTATCAGGTGAGATTTCAACAGTTGAGTGAGATTGTATCAGGTGAGGTGTCCAACTACTGACAGTAATGAGTCACATTTTTGGCTTTTATGTTCCAAAATAGATTGCTTTATTCTTATAATTTTCCTGTAAAGTAGGTATAATTACGTCCACTTTTGAGGTGAGGAATCAGGGCTTAGATATTCTTAAACTTGAAGCAGAAACAGTTATCTTAAGAGCTGAGGTTTTGATTTACAAGAGTAAATATCTTTTAATAATCTGTTTGAAACCAGCAGATTGTTAGAGAAGACTTGAGCCACCAAAAGCCCTGCTCCCACAGAGACTAGCTCAGGGCAGTTGGGTGGGAAGAGAGGGAAGTTAGTTAGATGGGAACAGGAGACTCCAGAGCTAAGTTCGGTGGCAGTGGAAGGGGGCTCTCAGTCTGGCCTCCCACTCTGGGATGAAATGATGTGAGGGGCCAGGATTCCGAGAGCCAAGGCCACCTTTTACTCTAGGAGGTGGCCACCATGCCTCTGGAGGTAGAGTAGAAGGAGAGAGAGGGCTGTATGGGTCTTGGTAGCTGGGCTGATAACAGCCCTTCTGAGTCTCCCTCCTCCTGTCAGGATGGCCCATCAAGAGGAAGGGCCCAAATAATCTCCTGGGTGGTTAAGAGGATATCAATGTTAGCCAAGTGATGGCCTGTATACCTTGAAATCTGGACGAGGCAGAAACAGAGAGACCCAAGTGCACTAAGGGCTGAAAATTAAGAGTCTCAGATTTTCCAACAAGTGCTGGTGCAGACAGGGGTCCATGAAGGAATTAGGGTATCATGGATGGCTGCCAACAAGCTGAGGGACCATGTGTCCCAGGCCATCATGCCATGCAGACCTCTAGAATGTAGTTGCCACCTCAGGGTGAGGAAGATGGGGGAGCAGAATATGGAAATGCCCATGTTTAAATTTGAAGTGACCAGTGTTTTTACCTCAAGGGACTTGATCAAGTTTCTGCCAATAGGCAGAATTGATACATAAAACAGAAGTTGAGTTACAGAAGAATAAAGAAAGTTATTATTATTGTTGTTATTATTTTGCACATTTGGATCATATAGTTTGCAAATCGAGTATTTTCAGCAGTTACACTAATGTTGGTTAGGTAGCAAGCAGATATGCAAAGAGTTATCTGGGAGATTTTCCAGCTAGTATCTCAATTATCAGTTGTGTCTTATGAATCCAGAAAATGTGGTAAACTCTCCTCGGAAGAAAGACATATGAGAAATTCCTTAGCGTAAAGGCCTGTGGTTCAAAGAAGAGCTGGGAAGTCAGAATCCTCCTTGCTTTTCTAAAAATATTGCAATTAGCATGGTACCTCATCTTACTCTAAGAGCCTGCTCAGTCCAGAGCCTTTGAAATTCCGGTCACAGGCTCCTGTGTGATGCTCTCTGTGAATGATGACATTCTCAGGGGAATGTCTATGCCTGGGGTTTTGGAATAAGGAACAAAGGAAGTTTCTGGGCTAGAGTGGAGTGTGGTCTGAGAGGCCAAGTATGGTGTAAAAAGATAATTTAGAATTAGATTTCGGCTTTCCTGTTTGCTGGCTGTGTGACCTTTGTAAAGTTACTTTACTTTTCTAAGCTTCTGATTAATTGTCTTGAACATGAACATTATATTTACTTTTACAGAGATACTATAAAAATAAATTGAGGTACTATGTTAGTTTGCCAGGGCTACCATAACAAAATACCACAGACTGGGTGCTTCAGCAACAAAAATTTGTGTTCTCATTGCTCTAGGGGCTGGAAATTCAAGAAACAAGGTGTTGGCAGGTGTGATGTCTTCTGAGGCCTCTCTCCTTTACTTGCAGACATCCACCTCTCACTGTGTCTTCACATGGTCCCTCCGAGGACTGTGTTTTATATGTGTCCTAATCTTATCAGGACACCAGTCATATTGGATTATGGCTCATCCATATAACTGCATTTTACTTAATTACTTCCTTAAAGGCCCCATCTCCGAATACGGTCACATCCCCAGTTACTGGACATCTGGGCATCCACGTATACAGATGGAGGGATCACAGTTCAGCCCGTGGCAGGTAGTATATAAAAGGGCTCAGCACACAGGAGGTGCTCATCAATGTTAGTTCCTACCATTTCTTCAGGCTGTATTATGAGATTCAAACTGTTAATGACATCTACTCTAAAGCGATGTTCCCCTCTGAGGCTGCCTGTGGGCAAAGGGCTTGGAGGCAACATAATGAACAAAGAGATTTAATAGAGCCAGAATATTCAATTCTGCTGCCACTTTTGAGAAATTTGAACTTGTACCAAACTCATAATTTCTCTGATTTACTTCTGATAATAATAACTAGCCAACAGGGTGGGTATCAAATTTATAACAACGTAATAGATCTGAAAGTGCCTAACATGTTGCTTGACTTCTGTGAAATACTTCATAAATATTTATTCAGTTGGGCATGGAGGGCTTTGATAAAGTACACAGTGTTAGATATATGTGAGATATTATGTTCCCCTGCTCCCCTGGCCTCTCAGTTTTGTGAAGTGGAAATACCCACATGGTATAAAAGACCCGATTTGCTGGCCCCTTTCACGCTGTCTCCTGGGTGACTGGTTCCCTAAGATGTGCAGGACTGGGAGGCTCCACCTTAGGTGCCACCTGAAGAGAAGGCTCCAGTAATTGTTCTTCAAGGCCCTAAGGGAAAAACCGGAGAGGCTACTGCTGCTCTTTTTACCTGTGTTTTGCTGGAAGTGGGTGAGAGCTGTGTGGAGCCTGGGAGGCCATCTCTCAGGCTTCTCAGACCTTCTCCTAAAAAGACACACAGAACCCTCCAGCTCCCTAAGTGATGCGTCTGGGAATCAAATGTGCTTTAGAAGCTTCTGTGCATGATTGGGCCTCCTAAAGGCAGGGCCAGGTACTGTTTCCTCTTCAGATCACAGACTACTGCCATCACAGTTAGTGCACAAGCAGTGTTTGATCAATGGATGCCGGGTTTCCCTGTTCTTGGCTGACCTGCCTTTGAAAGTAGTAGGAGTCAGTCTCTCAGGCATTCATAGTTCCTAGAGCCTTCTCCAACTCCATGGAGACATTGTTTTGGAGAAGGCTTCCCTCAGCTGTTAGGGCCCACAGGAATGAGGAGGGCTCCATGGAAGAGAGGAATTCCAGTTTGTGTGCTTCAGCAAGAAACTGTAAGGTAAGAGTTGACCTGTGTTGCTCGGTCTTATTTTTTATGGAGACAGCTTTTGCTTTCCATTTTCGTTTTCTTTGTCCCTCGAGGCCTTACCTATCCAAATGCTCTGGTTTACTGAAGCCCAGAATGTGAACCAAATGACCTCTTTGGGTCCACTGAGGATTGCCTGCACGCTGTTGAGACAGTTGTATGGAGAATGAATCTCCAATTCACTTCTGCTTTGAAAAACTGGCACCGAAATTCAGTGGACAAAGACACTTAAAGGATATGATTGAAAAATCCATTTGCTGAAGTTTTCCTCTACAGTGAAAAGAGATGTGTTTAGGCTCGCTGCCTGGAATGCCTGGTGATGTCAAATGTAGATTTCATTGGATTATTCTCCTGCAAAGGAAGATTTTTCAGAAAAATAATCCAATGAAATCCTGATATAGCACCTAAAATTTTTTTTAAGAAAACCCCTTTTGGGGTTTAGAAAATTTCTGATATAGCACCTAAAAAAAATTTTTTTTGAAAACCCCATTTGGTTACAATGATTCCTTTTTAGTGGCTAATATTAACTTTCTTGAGTAGAGAGGTGATTATTTGATTATGGTATTTGTTAGCACAGGGGAAGCCATGGTTCTTCAGAAAGTTAGTTTAATTGTGGTGATGTTTACATGGAATATACTATTCCTGGGAAAATAAATGCTGCCAAATATTATTTCCTGGCATATGTGGTATAGATTCTTGCTGTGGATTGGTGGTCCTGCTTCTTCTTTGGATATGGGTGTTCTTACCTGGAAAAGGAAAGGGCCTTTATTCCTAGAGTGATGAGAATTAGATAATGATTGCCATGTATAAGGACACATTATGGCTTCTTGCAGGTGATAAAGGATAATATTAGTGGCTACCTTGATTTGGATATATTTGTTGTCCACTTCATTCCCCTATGAAGTAAGTTGTGTCTATATTTGAATTATACAGATGAGGAAGCAGGCTTAGGGAGAGTTAATAGCATGCCTAAATTTCCACAGCAAGTATATGGCCAAATTGAGATTCAAACCCAGGTCTAATTTGACTCTAAAGCTTTTTCACTTAATGGCTACACTCTCCTGCCTCTCAGTTTGGGGGTTACCTTACAGAACATCCAACAGTAATTCTCAAAGTATGGTCCTTGGACCAGCATTGGTAGTATCACCTGAAAACCTGCTGAAATGCAAATTCTCAGGCAATTTCAAACTATTGAATTAGAATTGCTGGGGTCTCAAGCTTGAATATCAACATTCCAAACAGTGTTTATATAGCCTCTGCACTGAGACCTCCAGAGACATGGCTTTTACTCTCCTGTAGGGTAGTCATTCTCTCTACTCTACTAGCTTAACTCCAGCAATTGTTAGGAAGTTTTTCTTTATATTGGGGTACAGTTTGCTTCCACTTAGTGTTCGCTCATTGGTTCTAGTCCTTTCCTTTGTCCCATCAACATGATAGCTGAACATAGCTGTTTAGACTCACACGATCAAGAACAGAAAATTGCTGAGGTATTAAGAAGAGCTTGTCTGATGGAAGGTGTAGTTTGAATGCCAGCTGCCTTTTTTGGTATTTTTACCAGATTTCTTTATTCTTTGCCCCACAAGTGAGATAGAAGTGGAATATTTTTGAAAAGGAGAACAATGAACGACTGAAGAGTCAGAGTTCCAGGGTCTAATGTTTCTTTAGGGAGGAGTCCTTCTAGCAATTCTGGGCCTGGATGATATTCTGTTTCATGCAAAGTCACAGGTTGGATATCAAATCCCTCCTGATGAACAAATAGGATCTCTGAAACTTGAGTGAGTTTCTACAGTGGAGCAAGCCTAGGCTGGTTAAATTACCATAGGTCAAAGTGCCCAGGAGAGGTCAGCAGACCAGGAATCAGATGTGATAAGTGGGTTATTGAACCTATGTCCATAGGACAGTGGTGGGGTTCTTGTACTTCTCTTTTAACCTGGGTGCCCCAGAAAACAGAGCCTGAGGCAAAGGACTTCTGTGCTGCTACTATATCAATTGTCATCCCGAGGAAAAAAGAGTGTTGGAAAAAGAGTGTGAGCCAGGGAAGAGGGGAAACCAATAAGTCGATGCATTATTGAGTTGGCTTCTACTAAGGAGGATTGCTTGCTTGGTCCTGTTGGAATGGCTCTACAAACTCAGATGACAGCATTGTAGGACAGTTGTTCTCAGGGGAGAAAGTAAATTTACTTACTGGCTTCCATTTCAAATCTGTCAAAGATTCATCCTACAGAGAATTAACTTCCCCCAAATCTGGATCATTCATATGTGGGCTCCATTTTGGCTCCTACAACATTCCTATGCCTTGGTGTCAACAAGATGGGATGTAAGAGGCACTTGGTACAGTCACAGAATGATGCACTCTCAGATTTCACCTGTATGAAATTGGTCAGAATCCAGGCAGAGATGGTAACAGTAGCTGGACCAAGAGTTGGGAGAGGCTGAGAGGATCTGAAATGGCCCTTAAGAGGTTTCTGATACAATATACCTAAGGTAATTCTGGAAAAAAGTAACTTTATATACATTATAAAATTGATATCTAAATGTTTCTTCATTAGTCTAAATGATGGCAAAGATAGAATTCCTAGCCTATCATAAATGTTGACATTCTGAAACAAAATCGGGTTCTGCTTCCAGGTATAATGAACTAAAACCCTACTGAATGACCAGCCCACACTTTTTCCATCTATGCAGAAAACCACTGCAAACCTGGCCATAAGGGGCATACAGACTCTGGCATTCAGATGTGCTTGGAAAAGGAAGACTATAGAACAAATATGTTCTATAAGATAGAAACAAATACGTTCCTATCTCCGGGCTTTTGACTGAGACTAAGTGCAGTGCCCATGTAGCAGCAGTACATATGACAAACTTGCAATCTTTCAGGCCTGGGGAGTAAAAAAGTGAAATCAGGAAACCATAAACACTAAAGATAGTGAAAAAATTCTGAAAAGGAAAGACCCAGGGGGTGGTTTCCAGACATTGTCTACCCAAATCTCTGACTGACTCCTGAACTAAAAATTTATTTTAAATTTTAGTTAAAGATCTATTTTAAATTGAACAATAATTCTCTATAGTATTACTATACAACTGGCTAAAAAGATAAATGTATTAAATATCTTGATGACTATCAACAGAGTAAAATTTTATCTTGCAAATGCATGTCTTAATGAGACAGTGGGATTATTTTATTGTTTAAATTTATGTATCTTTGGATGAATATTATAATGTAAGCTAATATTTTTATTTTTTATAGGTATAAATACTGAGAAACTTCATTCATACAAATAAGCAGATGGAACTAAAAGGGAGTTATATCAGTGGTAGTTAATAGTTATTACTCATCAAAAATGATTTTTAAAGATTTCTCAACATCTTCAGTTTTTTTGGGAGCAAAGAATTTGAAATCACCTGATTTGTGATTTTTTTACTCTAGGTCACTAGAGCTACTGACTTTCTTGTCATGGAAACAATATTTTAAATTGCCCCTTTGTTTGGTGCCCTGGAGATTTTTTGTTTTGTTTTGTTTTAACACCCTGTGGTGATGCATTGAAGTGAGTTTTAGAATGAGTAGGAGGTGAGTTTTTCTTTCATTAAATTGGACAAGGATGATTATTAGTAAAGAAAAAAGCTAGCATGAGCAGCCATGTTCTCATTCGGAGCAATTCAGGGAAGAATTTGGACAGAAGTTGAACATCTAGAAACTGATTTTGTAAACTACACACTAGTATGTACTTCCTGGAAACTCCTTAGATATGTAAATATATTCTCCAGTTTGAAGACCACTGACTTGGAGAATCAGGGAGCCTGAAACCATCTATAGGAGTAAGAGACCTCAAAGAAAGTTTAGGTTTGAGAATCCATCTTTACCTAGAAGGGTAGGAAAAAAATTCCAAGCTAACCCCAGCCAATAGCTTAGGGTAAAACTGGGAAACCTTGAGTTGGTACAGATTAATATAGTATGCCAAGTGCAACTGACAAAAATAAAGTCTTGGATTACTCAAGGAGATGGAGAAAAAAAGTTCTCCCCTTAGTAGTGTGATGGAATAAATAATTGTGGAAAAATACCAAGAAATAAAGATGCAGGAGAGTGGCAGATAGATTTTAAAAAAAAGCATTATGAGTAGTGCTTGCGATAAGTGGTAGAAAGCCATATTCATTAGATGCTGGATTTGAGTGAGTGCATTGGAGTTGGAAGAAAGGTGTGGAAGTGTCCTGCTTCTAGATATATTAACACCAGAGGAAAACCATCATCAGTTCAGTGAGATTCAACATGGGACTTAAATAGCAGACATCCATAATTAAAGTAGTGATGGCACAAAATTGAGTTGACTAAGTGGTCAGTGATAGTTACTGGTTATAATATTGGTGCAGAAAATAGGGTCCAGTCTTGTGCTAACACCTTCTTTGTACATCATCCCCTTGCTGGGTCATGTGACCCTTTAATCACCTTGAACTATCTTTTTTGACTGTACTCCTGACTGTCAGTATAATACCTCAGACAGATCCTAATATTTCAGCTTTTGTCTCTGAACAGGCATATTGGAACTCTGTTTTTCGGTTCAGGAAAGGGGGTAGAGAACTATAGCCATTACCATCTATTTAACGTCTACTATGTATAAGGCACTGATCAAAGTGCACTATCAGTCAACAGTGTGATGTGGGTTACTAAAGTAAAGAAAAAGAGAACTTGTTATATGGGGCAGTATTAAGTCCCTAGAGGACTACAATCAGTTTTGGTTATCAAACTTTAACATGTAGTAGAATGAGTAGGATAAATCCTCAACCAAGATATAAGCATCAAGAATTTTTTAGTCATAAGTGACAAAAACCTGATCTAAGCAGGCTACACAGAGTTTATAAAAAGCTATTATTGGCTCAAGAAATTGAAGAATTCCTAGGGTAACTCTTGCTGCAGTTATGTCCTGATTGAGAAACCCAAATAATATCACCAGGATACATTTCTCCACCCTGTTTCCACTTGTGTGGGTCTTATCCTCAGGTTCAAGTTTCACACATGGTTCTCTGACAGTATTCCCAAATTTCATATCCTCACACCATCAAGCACAGAAGAGGACAGTCTGTGTACCATTATTTACTGCACAAGTAGCAATATTCACTCATATTGGATTGGTTTAGGTCATATGTTTCTCCTTCTTTCTCCAAACCATCATTAGAGCCATGGGAAATAAGATTTACTGATTGGCTTAAGCCATTTGGGGTTCATTCCTGGATCTGAGAGTGGGTTTCATGTAAACCAAACTGTATAGGTATTTTTCAAAGGCAAATATGGGCATGCTGGGGTAAAAACCAACACATGTCCAATACGTCATGTGGATAAATTTCAAATCATATGTAGTGGTCACCTTCACAGAATTTTAAAGTTGAAACTGATCTCAAATCATGTAGTCTAGTGTTCTTAGTGGAGAGCCTGGTAAAAAGCAAGGGGAAAGTAATAGATTAAAATATTTCAGTGATGTGTGGGAAAGGAAGCAAACTGCTCTGGCCCCTAGAAGACTAAGCTAGAACCTAAGCTAGGAAGTTGGAGGTGGACAGAACCTAAGGAAAAAAATATTTTGATTACCATAAAAGCCTAATCCTGGAATATAATTCTTTGGGCAATAGTATATTTTCTACTGCACTTTGCAAGAGTACAAACCTATGTCCAAGCTCTGTTCTCCCCTTAAAATTTATTTCAGTGTTCATTGAACCATGAGGCTAAACATAAACATTTAGGGATGTAGTAGAAGACAGTCATGAATTACATGGGGATTGGAGCCGATGACCATTAAGCTTCATTCCAGTTCTAGCATCCTATAAGAGAACACTATGTGACTGATCATACCAGCATTATTCCTAATGCCCAAAAAGTGGAAATAAGTCAAATGTCCGTCATCAAATGAACTGCTAAATAAAATGTAGTATTCACACAATGAAATATTATTCAGAAATAATAATGTAATACTGATACATGCTACAGCATGAATGAACCTTGAAAACATTACACTAAGTAAAAGAAGCCAACCATAAGAGACTACATGTTGTGTGATTCCAGTCCTATGAAATGTCCATGATAGGCAAAATCAATAGAGGCAGAAAGTAGAGTAGTGGTTGCTAGGCCTGATGGTTGGGGATGACTGTTGGGTATAGAGTTTCTTTTTGGGATGATGAAAATGTCCTAAATTGATTGTATAATTCTGTGATGATTGCATAATTCTGTGAATATACTAAAATCTATTGAATTGTACACTTAAAATGGGGAATGGCATTGTATGTAAATTGTATCTCAATGAAGTTGTTATTTAATAAAATGAACACCATGAAATAAATTTTAAGGGGAGAACAGAGCTTGGACATAGGTTTGTACTGTTTTGACAGAGGACTGAAAGGGGAAAAAGCCCAGAAGTAAGACATATTAACTAGGGAGGAGGGCTAATTAAAATTCAACTCTGTTCAGCCCTGTGGGGAGGTCAGGGCCGAGAGCTGGCAGCAAGAGGACAGTAGGCGTTTGGTGTGGGTGAGGATGCTTTAAGCCTGTCCTGAAATGGACAAAGAAACCCTGTCTGAGAACACTGGGGAGATTCTAAGGCAGACTCCCTCTGCTTCAAGATCTGCCTTTGCCCAGATCTGCACATGAGCATGTCTTTCTAGATAGACCCCTTAGTCCCTCTGCCCCCACGCTCATATCCAAGTGGTGAAAGGCATAGTTTTCCTCCCAGCTCTTTAATCTCTTAAATGTTTTCTTTCCTGGTGTCTGCATCACTTGACATAATGTGCTTATCCTCTTTTTGTTTTGCGCTTACCAGTGTACTTTCTCTCTCCATGGCATAGGCTATTTCTTGTTTTTTATTATTATTAATAAGTCAACTTTTGACTTTATATTTCATTAATTCTTCCTTTGGGTCCTGTATGACTTTGTCATAGGTTTCTTGTGTATAAATGTGAAGATTATTTTCTAATACATTTAAAATGAGGGAAACCAGTGTATCAAGTACTCATATAAAAAGTCCTCTACAGTAAAAATAAGGACAAAGTGACCTGACATTTATTTGAACAATTTATACAATAAAGAACTTGAGAGCCTCCTTGAAAGACATTTTTCCCTCTGTATTCTCACTGATTCTTTATCACAATAGGGGTACAGGTTTATGTCTTATCCAGGGTTTATTCAATGTATCCTGTATGTTTTCACCCAACTAAAACTAATATTAGATGTCTCATTTGTTAATCTAATCAACTATTCATTCATTTATCTGCTCACGCAACACATTTTGTTGAGCATTTATTATGTACTAGGCACCTTGCTAGGTGCTAGGAATATAATGATGAATATAAGAGCATGTCTCTGGCTTTCATGACACATACAATCTAACAAGAGAGATGATGTTAAGCAAATACTTATACAAATTTGACAATTATATGATTAAGTTTATGATGTGTTACAAGAGGAAAAATTTAAGGTTTCATTATAATATATAGTAGTGCCTTTTCTTTCTTGCCTTTCTTTCTATACTTACTTGCTAAAGGAGTTCCTGAAAACTATTGGCTAGAAAGAGAAATGTGTAAAAAAGGAAAGTCATTCATTCAACATTTCAACAAATATACATTGTTTTAAGCTTGGAGAATTTTCATTAATTCTAATTGTGTGAACATTTCTGAAGTGAGAGGAATTTCAAATTGCTCAATATTTGAAAAAGACACTATAATTTAAGTCTTTCAAGTAAATGGTTTAATTAACTAAAGTAGAGGTGGCCCTAATTTAATGACTAGATCAGTCACTTGTGTCAAGCAACATTAAAAAAAAGTTTTAGGCACCTTTTGACTTAAATATAATGTAAATAAGGAAAAATGTGGAGAGTATATGTATATGGCTTGATAATTTTTACAAACTGAACACAGCTGTATAACTAGAACCTAAGTCAAGAGTCAGGATATTCTCAGACCCCCAGAAGCTCCACCCATGCCCACTTTCAGTCACTAAATTCAGAGTACAAAAGGACTAATATTTTTGAGCACTTGCTATGTGCTAGGCACAATGCAAAGTCTTTTATAGATGCCATGGTGTGTTGAGTGGCTTTTTCCCCTTTTATGTATATTAAATTATTCCCTGGGATTCTAGTTGACATTAGTCATTTAATTAGTAAATTCTTCAGAAAGTGTCCGTTGGCCCAGCATAGATAGAACTTTGGCAGTTTTGCATTCCTAGAGGTTTTCCACAAGTATAGGAAATTTCCATGATGCCAGGGGCCATGGAATGATGAACAGAAACAGGGAAATGCCAATTTCCCTGGATGACTGTGAGTCAGGCTTTCAAGCACAGGGTGCCAGGACTTCTACACTACTTGCCTGCATGTCCTCTTCCTCTCCAGGGGAAACCCCTCAGTCTGTATGCCCCTCCCCACTTCTTTCACCTCAAAACTCTTCTCAAGGATAAGGAGGACTGACTTGCTAATTTCTCTGAAAGATGAAGATCACTGTAGGGTGAGCACTTCTTGGATTACTGTAATCACTCAAGGGTCTTGAGAAATTTCCATCTAGTGTTTGAGGCACTATCCCTTTGAGTTCTGGGTGCTTGTGGCAGAGTGTGCAGTGGGGTTTCAGATAGAGTCTGGCTGGGAAGAAAAAAATCTGAAGGACCCTGGTAGATAGGAACAGAAAAAGCCACCCATTGCCCAAAGGAGGTTTGGCCTTTATGGCCAGAAACAATACAGGTCTTAGGAATTTAGAAAGAGCTCAGAATTTCTGACCAAGGCTTCTGTAAAACCGTACAATCTTGCTGCTTCTGAGTGGTGATTTCCCTCCACTGTGTATTCTCTCTGGTGTTACCTGCCATGATTGTGCCAAATCTTCTTTTTCTCTTCAAACCCCTCAGCCCAACTTACTATTTCTTCCACTGTGGGGAGACAACTTCACCCCCTCCTTTGCTACAACTTTTATAGTCACCAAACAAGGTCTTATTTCTTCTAGATTTCTTCCTCCATCCCTGAACACACAGTCTTTTCATATGTTCTTTCATGTGTGTCCCAAAGCCACTCTCTGTTCTTCTCTG
Source organism: Plecturocebus donacophilus (assembly GCA_004027715.1). Lineage (NCBI taxonomy): Eukaryota > Metazoa > Chordata > Mammalia > Primates > Pitheciidae > Plecturocebus > Plecturocebus donacophilus. The sequence goes on from PVKP010000145.1 coordinate 251,090, forward strand.
GTATTGTGCTTTCTCAGTAACTTAATCTTGCTCCATACTTTTGTTTAAATTGTTTATTATAAGAGCTTTTAAACATATGCAAAAGTAGAGAGAATAGCATAATAATCCTCTCAAATTATCATTTTTCTACACTTTATTACATTTTTTTATTTTTTCTTACTGATTTATTTGCATTAGGACAGGTTGAGTATCCCTTGCCCAAAATGCTTGAGACCAAAAGTGTTTTTGATTTTGGATTTTTCTCAATTTTGAAATATTTGCACATACAGAATGAGACATCTTGTCTAAATATGAAATTCATGTTTCATATTTACTGTGCATGCATAACCTGAAGGCATTTTTATATGAAATTTTAAATGATTTTGAGCATGAAACAAAGTTTGTGACACTGAACCAACAAAAAGCAAAAGTGTACGTTAAAAGAGTTTCTGATTTTGCATTTTTCTCAATTTTGTAATATTTGCATACCTGTAATGAGGCCTCTTGTCTAAACACAAAATTCATTTGTTTCATATTTGCCTTACACATATAACCTGAAGGCAATTTTATACAACATTTTAAATAATTTTGTGCATGAAACAAAGTTTGTGACATTGAACCATCAAAGCACAAAAGTGTTACTGTCTCATAAAATATTTTGGATTTTGGAACATTTATGATTTTGGATTTTTGGATTTTTGGATTCGAATGCTCAACCTGTATTTTAAAGCAAATTTCATCATTGTCTCAAAAATGTCTTTTTATGATTCAGTTAGGATTCAAATATGGTTTACATAAGACATTCGGTTGTTACGTCACTATATTCATTCTTTTTTATCTAAACACAAACAATTTTACGGTTCTTTTTTTTTTTCCTATCATGCTATTGACTTGTTGGTTTCTGCTTTTTGCAGGTCAGTTGTTTTGTAAAATGTCCAGTAATTTGAATTTTTCTGATTGTTTCCTCTTGGCATGATTTAATAGAAGCTCACTCTCCTGCATTTTCTATAACCTGGAACTTTGATCTAAAGGCTTAATTAGCTTGGGGCCTCCTTCACCCTCTTCTTCCTTCTGTTTTATGTCCTCTATCATGCACAAATGGGTCATTACTATTCATAATAAAGTATTTGCCCATTTTTATTGTCCTCTAATGTCCTCATCATTGCCACATGTTTAGAACAAATAGTCTGCATCAGTTTTCTCTACCTATTCACACACACTTTTCCTCTAACTCTTATATAAGACTTCTGTTTCTGTCATGTACAGAAATAACTCTTTCAGAGATCACTAAAAATTCTTTAACAACAAATCCAATGCTTTATTCCTAGTGTTATAATTAATGATGATCATCATCACCAGGTGCCAACTCCCATTTGCAGCCTTTTAACAGTTTACGAAATATTTTCACATACTATTCCGTTATTTAGTCCTCCTCCTTTTCAATCTCATCCCTTTTTTCCTGACTTTGATTTTTGCACTATTTATTTTTATAATTATTTTTTATTTTAAGTTCCAGGGTACATGTGTAGGATGTGCAGCTTTGTTACTTAGGTAAACGTGTGCCATGGTGGTTTGCAGCACCTATCAACCCATCCCCAAGATATTAAGCCCAGCATGCATTAGCTGTTTTTCCTGATGCTCTCCCCCTTCACCCTCCCTGATAGACCCTAGTGTGTGTTGTTCCCTGTCCTGTGTTCATATGTTTTTATTGTTCAGCTCCCACTTATATGTGAGAATATGTGGTGTTTGGTTTTCTCTTCCTGCGTTAATTTGTTGAGGATAATGGCTTCTAGCTTCATCCACACCCCTGTAAAGAACATGCTCTCTTTCCTTTTTATGGATGTATAGTATTCCATGGTGTATATGTACCACATTTAAAAAAAATCCAATCTATCAGTGATGGGCATTTGAATCGATTCCATGTCTTTGCTATTATGAACAGTGTTGCAGTGAACATACATGTGCATGTATCTTTGCAATAGAATGATTTATATTCCTTTGGATATACCTAGTAATGGGATTGCTGGGTCAAATGGTATTTCTGCTTCTAAATCTTTGAGGAATCACCATGCTGTTCTTCCACAATGGTTGAACTAATTTATATTCCTACCAACAGTGTAAGCACATTCCTATTTCTCCACAGCCTCACCAGCATCTGCCGTTTCTTGACTTTAATAATTACCATTCCAACTGGAGTAAGATGGTACCTCAGTGTAGTTTTGATTTGCATTTCTCTAATGATAGTGATGTTGAGCTTTTTTTTTTCCATGTTTGTTGGCCACATGTATGTCTTCTTTTGAGAAGTCTCTGTTCATGTCCTTTGCCCACTTTTTAATGGGGTTACTTGTTTTATTCTTGTAAATTTGCTTAAGTGCCTTTTAGATTCAGATATTAGACCTTTGTCAGATGGATAGATTGCAAAATTTATCTCTCATTCGGTAGGTTGTCTGTTTGCTCTGATGATAGTTTCTTTTGCTGTGCAGAAGCTCCTTAGTAATTAGATCCCACTTGCCAATTTTTGCTTTTGTTGCAACTGCTTTTGGTGATTTCATCATAAAATCTTTGCCCATGCCTATGTCCTGAATGGTACTGCCTAGATTTTCTTTTAGGATTTTTATAGTTTTGGCTTTTACATTTAAGTCTTTTATCCATCTTGAGTTAATTTTTGTATAAGATGTAAGGAAGATGTCCAGTTTCAATTTTCTGCATATGGCTAGCCAGTTCTCCCAGAACCATTTATTAAATAGGGAATCCTTTCCCCATTGCTTGTTTTTGTCAGGTTTGTTGAAGATCAGATGGCTGTAGATGTGCAGATTTCTGAGATGTGTATTCTGTTCCATTGGTATATGTGTCTCTTTTTGTACCAGTTCCATGATGTTTTCGTTACTGTAGCCTTGTAGTATAGTTTGAAGTCAAGTAGTGAGATGCCTTCAGCTTTGTTCTTTTTGTTTAGGATTGTCCTTGCTATATGAGTTCTTTTTTTGGTTTTATATAAATTTTAAAACAATATTTTTTGTAATTCTATAAAGAATGTCAATGGTAGTTTAAATGAGAATAACATTGAATCTATAAATTGCTTTGAGCACTATGGCCATTTTCAAGATACTGATCTTTCCTATCCATGAGCACGGAATGTTTTTTCATCTGTTTGTGTCCTTTCTGATTTCTTTGAGCAGTGGTTTGTAGTTCTCCTTGAAAAGGCCATTCACTTCCGTTGTTAGCTGTATTCCTAGGTATTTTATTCTTCACAGCAATTGTGAATGGGAGTTCATTCATGATTTGGCTCTCTGCTTGTCTGTTGTTGGTGTATAGGAATGCTTGTGATTTCTGCACATTGATTTTGTATCCTGAGACTTTGCTGAAGTTGCTTATCAGCTTAAGAAGCTTTTGGGCTGAGTCAGTGGGGTTTTCCAGTTACAGGACCATGTCATCTGCAAACAAACACAATTTGGCTTCCTCTCTTCCTATTCGAATACGCTTTATTTCTTTCTCTTGCCTGATTCCAATACTTTATTGAATAAGAGTGATGAGAGAGGGCATCCTTGTCTTGTGCCAGTTTTCAAGGGGACTGCTTCCAGCTTTTGCCCATTCAGTATAATATTGGTTGTGGGTCTGTCATAAATAGCTCGTATTATTTTGAGATACATCCCATCAATACCTAGTTTGTTGAGAGTTTTTAACATGAAGGGATATTGAATTTTATCAAGGCTTTTTCTGCGTCTATTGAGATAATCATGTGGTTTTTGTTTTTAGTTCTGTTTATGTGATAAATTACATTTATTGATTTGCATATGTTGAATGAGCCTTGCATTCTGGGGCTGAAGCCTACTTGATCATGGTTAATAAGCTTTTTGATGTGCTGCTGGATTTGGTTTGCCAGTATTTCATTGAGGATTTTTGCATCAATGTTCATCAAGGATGTTGGACTAAAGTTTTATTTATTTATTTTTTTGTATTTCTGCCAGGTTTTGGTATCAGGATGATGCTGGCCTCATAAAATGAGTTTGGAAGGAGTCCGTCCTTTTCATTTGTTTGGAATATTTTCAGAAGTGACACCAGCCCCCTCTTCATACCTCTGGTAGAATTCAGCTTTAACTCCATCTGGTCCTGGGCTTTCTTTTTTTTTTGGTTGGTGGGCTATTTATTACTGCCACAATTTCAGAACTTATTATTGGTCTATTCCAGGATTCAACTTCTTCCTTTTTCAGTCTTGGGAGGGTGTATGTGTCCAGGAATTTATCCATTTCTTCTAGATTTTCTAGTTTATTTGCATAGAAGTGTTTATTGTATTTTCTGATGGTTGTTTCTATTTCTGTGGGGTCAGTGGTGGTATTACCTTTATCATTTCTGATTGGTTTATTTGAACTTTCTCTGTTTTCTTCATTAGTCTAGCTAGCAGTCTATTTATTTTACTGATTTTTTTTTCAATAAACCTAGCTCATGGATTCATTGAGTTTTTGAAGGGTTTTTCATGTCTCTGTCTCCTTCAGTTCTGCTCCGAGCTTGATTATTTCTTGTCTGCTAGCTCTGGGGTTTGTTTGTTCTTGGTTCTCTAGTTCTTTTAGTTGTGATATTAGGATTTTGACTTGAGATCTTTCTAGCTTTTTGATGTGGGCATTTAGTGCCATAAATTTCTCTTTTAACACTGTTTTTGCTGCATTCCAGAGACTCTGGTACATTGTCTCTTTGTTCTCATTAGTTTCGAATAACTTCTTGATTTCTGCCTTAATTTAATTATTTACCCAGAAATCATTCAGGAACAGGTTGTTCAATTTACATGTAGTTGTGTGGTTTTGAGTAAGTTTCTTTTTTTTTTTTTTTTTTTTTTGAGACAGTCTAGTTCTGGTTGCCGAGGCTAGAGTGCAGTGGCACAATCTTGCCTCACCGCAACCTCTGCCTCCCAGGTTCAAGCGATTCTCCTGCCTCAGCTTCCTGAGTAGCTGGGATTACAGGTGCACGCCACCACACCCAGCTTACTTTTGTATTTTTAGTAGAGACGGGGTTTCACTGTGTTGGTCAGGCTTGTCTCAAACTCTTGACCTTGTGATCTGCCTGCCTCAGCCTCCCAAAGTTCTGGGATTACAAGCATGAGCCACTGCACCCACCCTTATTTTATTTTATTTTGTTTTCAGATGGAGTTTCACTCTTGTCACCCAGGCTGGAGTGCAATGTCATGTTCTTGGCTCACTGCAACTGCCTCCCAGGTTCAAGCAATTCTTCTGTCTCAACCTTTCTAATAGCTGGGATTATTGGTACCCACAGGCACCCATAACCATGCCCAGCTAATTTTTGTATTTTTAGTAGAAACAGGGTTTCACCATGTTAGCCAAGCTGTTCTTGAACTCCTGATCTCCTGTGGTCTGCCTGGAGTGAGTTTCTTAATATTGAGTTCTAATTTATATGCACTGTGATCTGAGAGACTGTTATTATTTCAGTTCTTTTACATTTGCTAAGGAGTGTTTACTTCCAAATATGTGATTAATTTTAGAGCAAATGCCATGTGGCACCGAGAAAAATGCATATTCTATTGTTTTGGGGTGGAGAGTTCTATAGATATCCATCAGGTCCACTTGATCTGGAGCTGAATTCAAGTCCTGAATATCTGTTAATTTTCTGTATCAATGATCTAATATTGACAGTGAGGTATTAAAGTTTCTCACTAGGGGATCTAAGTCTCTTTGTAGGTCTTTAAGAACTTGTATTATGAATCTGGATTCTCCTGTATTTGGTGCATATATATTTAGGATAGTTAACTCTTCTTGTTTAATTGAACACTTGAACCATTATGTAATGCCCTTGTTTGTCTTTTTTGACCTTTGTTGATTTAAACTCTATTTTGTTGGAAAGTAGGATTGTAATCCCTGCTTTTCTCTGCTTTCCATTTACTTGAAAAATTTTCCTCCATTCCTTTATTTTGAGCCTATTGGGGCATTTGGCCCATTTACATTTAGGGTTAATATTATTATGTGTAAATTTGATCCTGTTATCATGATGGTGGCTGGTTAATTTTGCAGATTGTATTATAGTTGCTTCATAGTATTGTTGGTCTGTCTACTTCAGTGTGTTTTTGCAGTGGCTGGTAATGGTTTTTTCTTTCCATATTTAGTGCTGCTTTTAGGAGCTCTTGCAAAGCGGACATGGTGGTAATGAAATCCTTCAGCATTTGCTTGTCTGAAAAAAATTTTATTTTTCCTTCACTTATGAAGCTTAATTTGGCCAGATATGAAATTCTGGGTTAGAAATTATTTTATTTAAGAAGGTTGAATATTGGCCCCAATCTCTTCTGGCTTGTAGGGTTTCTGCTGACAGGTCTGCTGTTAGTCTGATGGGTTTCCTTTTGTAGGTGACCTGGCCTTTCTCTCTAGCTGTCCTTAACATTTTCCCCATCCTTTCATCCTTGGAGAATCTGATTATATGTCTTGAGTTGATCTGTTTGTGGAGTATCATATTAGGGTTCTCTGGATCTACTGTCTTGCTAGGTTGGAGAAGTTCTCCTGGATGATATCCTGAAGTGTGTTTTCCAACTTGGTTCAATTCTCCCCATCTCTTTCAGACACTCGAATCAGTCAAAGATTTTAACATTTGACATAGTTCCATAGTTTTGTTCATTTCTTTTAAATTCTTTTTTCTCTAATCTTGTTTGCCTGACTTAGCAAGATAGTCTTCAAGCTCTGTTATTCTTTCTTCTGCTTGGTCAATTCAGCTATTGATACTGGTGTTTGCATCATGAAGTTCTTGTGCTGTGTTTTTCAGCTCCATCAAGTCATTTATATTTATCTAAACTGGTTATTCTAGTTAACAGCTACTATAATCTTTTATAATGGTTCTTCACTTCCTTGTGTTAGGTTAAACCATAATCCTTTAGCTCAGCAAAGTTTGTTATTACCTACTTTTTGAAGCCTACTTCTGTCAGTTCATCCATCCCAGCTTCAGCCCAGTTTTGTGTCCTTGCTGGAGAGGTGTTGCAATCGTATGGAGAAGAAGCATTCTGGCTTTTGGAATTTTTAGCATTTATATACTGGTTTTTCCGCATCTTCATGGATTTATCTACCTTTGATCTTTGAGGCTGTTGAACTTTGGATGGGATTTTTGTGGGGCCTTTGTTTTTTTAAGTTCTGGGGTACATGTGCAGATCTTACAGGATTGTTGCATAGCTATACATGTGCCATGGTGGTTTGCTGCCACCATCCCCCAGTCACCTATACCAGGCATTTCTCCCAATGTTATCCCTCCCCAACCTCCCCACCCCACACTGTCCCTCCCCTAGGCCCCCACCCCCAAAAAGACCCCAGTGTGTGACATTCCCCTCCCTGTGCCTATGTGTCCATATTGTTAACACTCACCTATGAGTGAGAACAGACAGTGTTTGATTTTCTGTTCTTGTGTCAGTTTGCTGAGAATGATGGTTTCCAGATTCATCCATGTCCCTACAAAGGACATGAACTCATCATTTTTTATGGCTGCATAGTATTCCAGGATATATATGTGTCACATTGTCTTTGTCCAGTCTACAGTTGATGGGCATTTCGGTTGGTTCCAGGTCTTTGCTATTGTAAACAGCACCGTAATGAACATACGTGTGCATGTGTCTTTATAGTAGAATGATTTATAGTCTTTTGGGTATATACCCAGTAATGGGATCACTGGGTCAAATGGAATCTCTATTTTTAGGTCCTTGAGGAATCACCACACTGTCTTCCACAATGGTTGAACTAATTTACACTCCCACCAACAGGGTAAAAGTATTCCTATTTCTCTACATCCTCTCCAGCATCTGTTGTCTCCAGATTTTTTTTCTTTGAAAAGAAACTTGGAGCTCACTATATATATATATATATATATATATATATATATATTGTGCAAAACATACAGGATTGTTGCATACATACATACATGGCAATGTGGTTTGCTGCCTCCATACACCCCTATCAACTGTATCTGGCATTTCTCACCCTGTTATCCTTCCCCAACCTCCCTACCCCCTGCTGTCCCTCTCCTATTACCCCCCAACAGACCCCAGTATGTGATGCTCCCCTCCCTATGTCCATGTATTCTCATTGTTCAACATCCACCTATGAGTGAGAACATGTGGTGTTTGATTTTCTGTTCTTGTGCCAGTTTGCTGAGAATGATGGTTATGAGATTCATCTATGTCCCTACAAAGGACATGAACTCATCGTTTTTTATGGCTGCCTAGTATTCCATAGTGTATATGTGCCACATTTTCCTTGTCTACTCTATCATCGATGGGCATTTGGGTTGGTTCCATGCCTTTGCTATTGTAAACAGTGTTGCAATGAACATGTGTGTGCATGTGTCTTTATAATAGAATGATTTGTAGTCCTTTGGGTATATACCCAGTAATGGAATTGCTGGGTCAAATGGAATTTCTATTTCTAGATCCTTGAGGAATCACCACACTGTCTTCCACAACGGTTGAACTAATTTACATTCCCAACAGTGTAAAAGTGATCCTATTTCTTCACATCCTCTCTAGCATCTGTTGTCTTCAGATTTTTTAATGATTGCCATTCTAACTGGCGTGAGATGGTATCTCATGTGGTTTTGATTTGCATTTGTCTAATGACCAGAGATGATGAGCATTTTTTCATATGTTTGTTGACCTCATAAATGTCTTCTTTTGACAAGTGTCTGTTCATGTCCTTTGCCCACTTTTGAATGGATTTGTTT